>MU568337.1:1167290-1187290 GCA_024362625.1 Silurus asotus | reverse complement strand
AGCACTCACTCACAAACACACATACACACACTTGCTCCAAATCACAAACAGAATACAGCTGTGACTTCCACTATGTTGCAGTTCTCTGATGGTTGTCATGGGTACGTCTCAAACGGACAATCAGACGTATTAAATGGAGTGTGTGTGTGTGTGTGTGTGTGTGTGTGTGTTATATATATATATATATATATATATAAATACACTATATGACAAAATTATTGGGTCACCTGGTCATAAATATGTGTGATTTTTGAGCATCACATTTCACATTTATTCCCAATTTGCTTTTAAAATTCCAGCCACTCTTCTAGGAAGATGTTTCACTAGACTTTTTAACTTTTTTAAGGATATTTTCATTCATCAGCCACAAGATTGATATGAAAGGCAGGTACTGATGTAGGTGAGGAGACCTGGGGTGCAGTCAGCGTTCACATTTGTCCCAAAGGTGTTCAGTAGGGATGAGATCAGAGCTTATTATATAATGCTAATTACAACGAGTGTCACCCAGGTGCAGAAAGTCAAGCATTGTGGGAAACCTATTCCCAGTACATAATCCTGACAATCTGCACCAAATTCCAGGAAAAGTCTATTGAAAGTTGTGAAAATTTACCCCATATGAGAATATGAAAGACACCATGCACACAAGTTCCTATTTATCGCAGGGAGTCTGCCTAGCCGAAAAACCCAGAGAGAGCATGTGACAAAAAATTCATACAGGGGGCCCTGGAGCTGATTGGATAACATTCCTAGCTAAGAGATGGTAATATAAACAACAATAATAATTCAGTATTATTCAGCCCATGCTTAGGATTACACAATTTACACCAGATCCTGTGTGGAGCTCTACAAAAAAACGTAATTTCCTGTTTTATTCTTTAAAAAAACCCTCTTGAACTTTAAGTGTTAGCGGTCCTCATCTCTCCGTAGCTAACACCGCAATTAGCAAACACTTATCTCCCCACACGTTGTTTTGTTTTCCGATTATCTCTGCCTAACGCCACTGAATTGTCTAATCAGATCAGGTTCACCCTTCGCTCTCACTTCCACTCTCTCACGACTCGTAATTATCCCAACACACAGCACACACACTACAGACACACACCCAGAACAAGCCAAATGATCTCCAGTAGTCAAATTTAGCACCCGGGTGAAAGAACCCTCGCAAAGGGAAACCAGCAAAAGAAAAAAGCATAATCTCTGCATTCTTACACAACCTGTAATGCGACGTCAAGAAGATGGACAGGACAGGAAGCAAGCAGACGCAGGGCTTGAATTTTAACACGCCGGATTATTATATGAAACGTGTCTCTGAGGAGCTCAGGAAAGGGGAAGAAATGGAAAATATTATCATCTGGTAAAAACACTGCTTCCCTTGAACCTGCTGTGATCCTGAATAGGAGGAAATGGGGTTACTTTAGAACATTTACAGCATTCACAGCCCTTTATCCAGAGCAATGCACCATACTATTAAATATATTGCTGAGGGTTAAGAGCTCTGATCAAGGGAACAACCTGGGCAGCTTGTAGGTGCTGGGATTTGAACTCAATATCTTGTGATTAGTTTAACATTTGCGTTTACAGCTTTTGGGAGATGCTGTTATCCCGGAGCGGCTTATGATAGCATAATTTATACTGAACAGTTGAGGGTAAGTGTCTTGTGCTGGGATTTGAACTCAATACCTTCTGATTATTAGACCAACATAATGATTAAAATTCTTGGAAGACACCGTTATCCAAAACTATTTATAATTATATTTAACATACTGGGCAATTAAGCTTAAGGGTCTTGATCAATGGTGACCCCCCCACTAAGCAGGGGCAGCTAGTTGACCAACAGCTTAACCATTTACATTTTTGGAAGATGACCTTGTGCAGAATTACTTACAATAACGTCATTTATGCTAAACAGTTGAGGTTAGGGGCCTTGCTTGTTGGTGGTGGGATTTGAACTTAGTACCATTATGATCAGATGATTAACAGCTTCACTTTTTACATTTACAACATTTGGAGGATGCCCTTATCCAGAATTACTTACAATAACATCATTTTTGCTGAGCTGTTGAGGTTAGGGACCTTGCTCAAAGGTGCCCCCCCAGCAGGGGCAGCTTGGAGGTGGTGGGATTTAAACCTTAATACCATCTGATTAATAGTCCAAAAGCTTAACCATTTGTATTTAAAGCATTCGGAGGATGCTATTATACAGAGCAACTTACAGTAACCTAATTTATAGTAAGCAGTTGAGGTATATACCCTCACTCAAGGGTGGCCCTACAAAAGAAGAGGGTTTGTTTGGAGGGTTTCGCTCTGTGGTTAAGATGTTGAACTTTTGAATAAAAGGTTGTGCGGTCAAATCCTGGGCAACACTATGCTGCCAATATTGGGCCCTCGAGTAAGGCCCTTAACCCTCAACTGTTCAGTTGTATAAATGAGATAATTGTAAGTTGCTCTGGATAAGGCTGTCTGCCAAATGCTATAAAAGTAAATGGATTTAAAGATGACATTTTCTGTTTAGACACAAACACCCAAACCACTTCCTAGTCCAGATTTTGAGCAGTCTTCATGACCTTTTGCGGTTGACAACGGCACTAGATTTTGTGTGTGTGTGTGTGTGTGTGTGTGTATTTGTGTGGTTGATCAACATCATCCATCTTCAGATCGAAGCCTCATGCTAACCCAAAGTGCTTTTTACTGATTTCTCCTGAGCTGAGACTTTGAATCATCAAAGCAGTGAGGATCCGTTTGAAGGCGTCCTGATTAGACGGGATGGCACTCAGAGGGAGATAAAAGCGTGCGATGTGATAATGCTGATCAACGTGAAAAACGATCCATCAGAAACATTAGGTTAAGAGAGGAAGATGCGATGTGAGGGGGAAAAAAAGCTTAATTGGCCCTCGAGTGCTGCTGTTCGTTAATAAGGAGACTACATGGGAGCTAAAATGATCAATTACAGAAGACACACAACTATGAGTAAACCCTTAGATTACAGTCAGGACTTATTCCTGGAATAGAACCGCAGCCTTTGTCTTTCGGCTTCCCACGTCGGAGGGACGAATGCTAGTGTTCAAGTTTTGCTTCTGTGTGGACCTGAAACGTCTTCAAGTAGAACGGTACATCAAAATATACCTTGCAAAGTATTCCAGTTATCCAACCATAGTCCTGTTTTTACTTTCTGGTGTCCTTCTATCTTTTAGAGACAAGAGTTGTTGTACCTGAAAGGGTTGGTGATGTTCTCTTTGCACTTTCACAAACAGCTGAATCATCTGCTGCGGGTAAAATGATGACGATGCCTGCTGAGACTGCTGTATTATATCTTCATCCTTTTTTTCTGAACTTCACAATCAGAGGTACAACATCTTCAACACTGAGCTACCAATTCCTTTTTTTGCTGGCCTCCACAGCTTCCTCCGAATCTGATAGCAAAGACTCCCTTATCCACTGTGACTTACAATCATCTCTTTTATACAACTAAATAGGTAAGAGACCTTGATCAAAGGCCCGGCAATGACAGCTTAGTGGTGGTAGAACTTATGACCTTCTGATCACCAACATCTCAACAACTGAGCTACTACTTCTTTCCCAAGGGGTGATGTTGCTGTCCTTGAACTTTATGTCTTCCATGCAGATCCCCTTGAATCACAAATGTTGAAAAAAATGTTGTCCAGTCAAGGCAGACATGGCTGAACAAGCTCTTAGTTTAGAAGATCCTTGGGGCCTTGTTGCATTTTCCTGATGTGGCAAGAGACAAGTTTCATCCTGCAATTGATTATGCAAAAGGCAGCATTGGGTCAGAGATGATACAGCGCCCCTGGAGCACAGATGGTTAAAGCCTTGTTTAAGGTCCCTAAGAGTGGCAACTTGACGATACCAGGGTTTAAACATCTGACCTTTCTATCAACAACCCAGAGCATCAACCACTGTGCTTCTACTTGCCTTCGGAATTTGTTCATAAATCCCAGAGATATCAGGAAGCTGGGGTCAGAGAGCAGGGTCAGCCATGATCCAGTACCCCTGGAGCACATAAGGTTAAGGGACTTGCAATGGGGGTCTAGGAGTGGCAGCTTGGCGTAGCGTATTTGGCTTGTACCCCCCGAATTTCCAATTAGTAACTCAGAGCCTTAACCACTAAATCACCACTTCCCCCATGTGAATGGTCCAAGTCTAGCTGCTGTAGAGAAGTATCATGAGGACTCAGGCCTGATCGAGCAGCACATCCAGTTCTGCCATGAGATCCAGGATCTCAAAATGTTTTGCCATCCTTGTTTGCTACATATGATATGTTTTTATTTATATTACTGGAACTGGAGCAGATGTACTGAACAGATGGTGTGACACACACACACACACACACACACACACACACACACACACACACACACACACACACACCCACACACACGCTTACATATACACACATTATAGTAAAAGACAAATATAACAAATGAGAGAGAAATGCAACAACGATTTGTCACAATTTGAGTGCAGAGTTACAGCTACGAACAAATGGGGCGCAGTTTGATCGAAACAGAGGCGTGACTTGGTAATACACTACTCTGTTTTTGATTGGTATCAGCTAGAATGAGGAGCATGGTTATGTCTAGCGTCACCTTGTGACCGTTTGATGTAACCACAAGGCTGAAATAAACTCTAACACACAATGGTATGGCATTCAAATGCAGAAATATATCAATTTGATACTTTACATAAGTTAAAGAAAAATAAAAGTTTTGTACTACACAGAAGACATTGAAGAATTAATATTTGATGAATACATTCTTAGGTTTCTCTTTAAGCGTAGCCAATGATTGCTTGGTCAGCCTATCCTTCAAAGCATAGGAGTACAACAAATGAACACAAACACAAAAAGTAAAGACACACCTAGATTTAGTTTCTCATGGTTTCTCAAACACCTACTTTTAAAATCTCAGGGTCGGAAAAAAATATAAATAAAAGACAAAATAACAGGATGCGAGTCAAACCCTCGCACAACGAGCCACAGCAGAGTGGGCGAACTTAAGCGCATAGATAGAATCAGATGACCGATAAGAGGTTAATACCGCCATCAAAAGTCCATAAAGACAAAACATTTTAAGGAAACTAAATATTTTTTCAAAAAGGGACTTTTAGAGCATTTAGTTCACAGAGGTTCAGCTGGAATTATAAGACTAAAGACACACAGAAACAACACAGAAAGGAGTGGCCATGCAATTATTCGGGAATCCGCAGCGGGACCAAATGTTCAGGAACGTTAGGAATAACATTTTAAACTATGTTTTCTCTAACAAATTTCATACAAATTTTAAAGCACCTTATTACATTAAAGTGACAATGTCTAGAAGAATTCACTAAGGTACCATAGGGTCACGGGGGCTGTTAGAATGTAACCCCCGCGTGTTCTGGGGGTCCCACTGTACCCCATAATAACAAAATAAATACAGAATTCTGGAAATGTCTGTACATTTATGGGAATTAAAAAAAATAAATATATTACAATAATGTGTCCATAAACATTCAGACCCTTTAATCAGTTAAAACACTTTTGGCAGAAATTACAGCCTCAAGTCTTTTTGACACAACAAGCTTTACACAACTGGATTGGGTTTTTTATTTCGTCACTCTTTGTAAGAATCCTCTCAGGCGTGGTCAGGTTGGATGGGGAGCATCCGTGGACAACCAAGTTAAGGTCTCTCTGAAGAGGTTTTTTTAGGGTTCAAGTTTTAACTTAGTCTGGGATTCTTTAGGACATTCACAGAGTTGTCTCTAAGCTACTCATGTGCTTTATATATGTATACAGTGAGGAAAATAAGTATTTGAACACGCTGCTATTTTGAAACTTCTCAAACTTAGAAATCATGTAGGGGTCTAAAATTGTCATCGTAGGTGCATGTCCACTGTGAGAGACATAATCTAAAAAAAAATTCTGAAATAACAATATATGATTTTTTAACTATTTATTTGTATGATACATCTGCAAATAAGTACTTTGAACACCTGAGAAAGTCAATTTCAGTAGACAGAATGGAACATTTTTGGATCTCAGCCGAGGAACCCGTTCATCACGACCGTCTGACCCGCGGATGGTCCCAGGGAACAAAGACATATCCGTGTCTCATAATACACACCTGTAGTCTAAATATAGAGCCGTGAAAAGGCCTGAACGAGAGGCTAATAAACGAGTTGAAAGATTTCATTTGTTTATTTTAAGATCTTTGTTTAAGGAGACGAATAGAAACGTCAAGGGGTTTCATAGTTATATTTAATACACTTTTACAGGAGAAATACTGCATGTGATTAAATAAATGATTATGTATATACAATTCCTGTCAATCACATTTTTTGGGTGGTGCTCAATTTAAAAAAAAAAGACATTTGAATTTATTATGCAAATGAGGTTTGAGGGTTATAAGGAGACCAATGAAAGTTTGGATGATTTATTTAATGTGGATCTGAACAGTAGATCTGAGCTCATTCGAGGTGAGAGTAAGAAAATATTCAATTCAATTTATTTCTAACGCATTTTTTACTCTTGGACAATGGACAGTTTTACAGAATGCAAAAATTATAGTATAAAAATGTAATCATAAGTTAATTATATGTATTTAACCCAAATAAGCAAATCTGTGGCAAGGAAAAAAATCACCAGTATGAGGAACCTTCAGAGGAACCAGACTCCAAATTGGAATTTTCCATCTTCATCTGGTGCCTGGCTGAAGAAATATGTATTTAATCTACGCTACCACTGGGGGAAGTGTGTCTGAGTCTAGAACACGGTCAAGAAGCCTGTTCCAAAGTGGACTTTGCTATTGGAAGAACTACTAGAACTTTTAAAAATGTGAGGAAAAATTAAAGGAAAAATTTATTATTTTACCACCAGAATCTCATCAGGTCATTGTCTGTGTTTATAGTTAGTGTGTTGATCATGATGGCAAATCTGATACACAAAGTGTAATTCCAGTCAAACTATAACTAAATAAACCATATAGAGTCTCTGGTGCGTCTCAATCCACTCACTAGTGCACTACTCAGGGCATTAATCAGGGAGTAGGCTATTTTTCCTTTTTTGAAAAATAAAACTGTAAAAAATAAAATTGGTGGACAAACTTTCACCCAAATTTGTCTACAACCAGAAGTAGCTTGGTCTCCTTGTTCAAATCCTCACATAATTACAATGTCAATTTATTTGAGATTTGTTGTTCAGCTACAAGGGTGTTTGTAAAGTCTGGTACTGATGTAGTTGAGGTGAGGAGGCCTGGGGCACAGTCAGCGTTTACATTCATCCTCAATAGGATTGGGTTTGCAGCTTTGTAGAATGAGATCTTCCACTCCAATTCATGGAAAGCATATCTTCATGGAGCTAGCTTTGTACCCAGGAACCAAAAAAGGGGCAAAATAATTCTAAAAAATTTAAATTAATGAGGGAGGTGCCTAACGGCGCCTGCAAATAAATAGGAGGCGATCTCAGCACTCTAAGCAGTTCGTTTGGGTGGAGAGTTCGTGTAATAGTTGGAGTATCTTCAAGGCCGGTCTGAAGACTTCTATTTCAGGATTTAAGTTGCTACTTTCTTTTAGGGGGAGCTCAGATTTTTGGAAACTACCTAAGAGTTCTGGGTGGAAATCACCTTAGGTGATTTACACCATTAGGGTTTTCGGGATTTTTCTTTGAAGCACTTGCAAGCATCTATTTTTCTAAAAAGAATTAGTCTTGGAGTGTTTTTGTTGGGTGTTTGTCCTTGTACTTTGCTGTCCTCATCCAAGCCTCTGGGCCTTTTTATTGGGAGTTCTAACCGAGTTTTTGGGAATTGGTAACTAAGAAGGGAATCTTGGAGCACTTCTGAGGTGTTTGATCTCAGAGGGGATTCTAAGATCCGACACAGCATCCAAACATGTCCTATACAATTGTTTGCCTCCAATTTTGTGCTACCAATCTCGGGGAAGAACCACATATATACCTTTATACACAGCGACTACCATTTATCTCCCTACAACTGAACAGATATAGGGTTAGGAGCCTTGCTCAGGGGCCCAGGAGTGGCAGCTTGGTGTGGTTGTGGATTTGACCTCATGACCTTCATATCCACTAATCTACCACCTCATTTATATGACTGGAAAAGCCTGGCCTTTGTAAATATAAAAAATTGTAATTTGCATATCATGAATATTCACACATGGGTAGATTATGATTAGGTTAAGGGTGTAGGTGTGTTCCCAGGAAATTTTAGTAGATTAATAAACATAGTACACATCCATTTTTAGATAGTTTTGAATGGG
Organism: Silurus asotus; assembly: GCA_024362625.1. NCBI lineage: Eukaryota > Metazoa > Chordata > Actinopteri > Siluriformes > Siluridae > Silurus > Silurus asotus. Next base: position 1,179,025 of record MU568337.1, on the reverse strand, counting down.
TGAGTTGCGAAAAAAACACGTCAATCAATCATTGAGTAATAATTGTGATTTGGTAGCAGCCCATCGTCTTGAAATGTTCTTGTTTCTACTCATTTGGATCGAACATTGGTGAAATTTTCCCTGAACTTGAAGAAGAACATGAAGCATCCTCTTTGCATTTTTGAGGTCCCCCAGTTAGCTCCATAAGTAGAAGATAGGGAACGTCATGGGTGCCTCGTGTGCACTGGGTGTGAATTTTCCATTGCCTCGGGGGAGCCTGTGGAATAGAGGGAATTGGAATTAAGTTTTTTTCTTCTTGCTTGGTTACTTCATTCTGACTCGAATAATGAGACGAGGCTCCCTGTGGCTGTAAGGAACAGTTCTTAATAGGCAGCAAAAGACGAGTACAGAGGCAACATACGACGGCATGGGAATGAGGCTGGATCACATGCTACTGAAACACCAACCGAACCACGATTCCACTTCAATTAGGGCGCACCGCACCTGCCGGACCCCCCGCGGATCCGCCTGTACAGCCACCACGGCCTTCTCAATGCTCCTCACGACACCAGAACCAGACGTAGATAACAAGGATCAGTCACTTAAATACCGCGATTGATCAGTGCTCCGGTTATTAGAATTAGAAATTTAGCAATAAAAAAAGATTCTTCACTTTCCAAAAGGAAGCTTACAATTGTATAGAATGTCATTGAGCATGAAATGTTCCCTTTATTTAACCTAAGAGACCCAAACCTGCTCCAGTATGATGATGTGAACCCTGTGCACAAAGCCGCATATGCTTAAATGGGCTAGAGTGGAAGATCTCCTGCTATAGAGCTCTGACTACAATGCTTTTGGGAGCCCCAAAAATCTAGTGGAACATCTTTCTAGAAAAGTGAAGGTACTTATAAGGGCAAATATGAACTAAATGTGGAATGCGATGTCCAAAAAAATTTACATTCTATAATTTTGGTTCAGGTGTCCACAACCATATACATTTGATCCTGTAATAGTTATTGTACATTGCTGCTAAAACAAAACAAGGGGATTATTTTAAGATCTGATGTGGATAAATGTCTAATATTGAGTGGTGACAATGGATATAAAAAAAGACAATGGAGTGTGTCTGAGCCTCAAAGTTATCAGGAAGACTATTCCAAAACTCCACCACCCTTAGTGGACTTTGCTGTTCTAGGAACTACTGCTTGGCCAATCTGATACTCACAGAAAGAGATACTAGAGCACTATTTAGAGCACTAATCAGGGATTTGGCTATTTGAAGTATCGAGATAAACATGTTCCTGAAGTTCCAGTGACCACTGTTCCTGCCCCTCTTCCCACCGTGGACCTTCCCACTTCGTCCAGGCCTGCCTCTAGATAGTATTCTCTTCGATTGGCGGCCACTCTGTGCAGCTGGGGACGGTTCCTCATCATGGGGGGTACCATGAAATTCCGGAGTAAGAACGTGAGCTTTGAGGGTGGATTTGGACTGTAGTTAATGTCAACAGTCTGCTTCATTGACTCAGGACTACAGTTTGCATCTGATCACCATCACTGCCCCTCAGCATTTTATATCTGAAATAAATGGACATTTGGTGTAAACCAGATGAGTATGGGTTCCCTCTTGAGTCTGGTTCCTCTCCAGGTTTCTTCCTTATGCCATCTCGGGGAGTTTTTCCTTCAACGGTGGACTTCAACTTTCAAACGAATTTATCTACAAACAGAAGTAGCTTTTTCTCAGAATTGTATCTCTCACATAATTGTATTAGCAAATTATTATTATTTTTTTTAAAGTCCGCATCCAGATAATGATTTATGATTTTTCAACAATTCATGACCTACCCTATATACCCTCCTGGTCACATGACTAGGTTCTTGAATGTCACCACTGTCATTTATTATCAAAAACATGGAGAATAAATCGTCTAACCTTCTCAAAGGTTGTTGTAAAAACCCAAATATTTGAGTTTTAGTGTTTGGTTTTTGCAAAATGAAGCCTAGCAAATACTCTATGTCAAGGTTACGTGCCAAACGCATTGCATTGGTTCCCCTAATCAACTGCTACACCATGTTTTATAGCACATGACTCTTGATTTCTTGAATCTTTTCACCATGTTTTAACGGTTGCTGAGTTTTTTTTTATACATTTCCACATTTATTAATGAAAGAAATCCATTTCATTACATTACACTCGGTTTGACTTGTTGAAACATCTGGCCTGATGAGCTAGTTAATGACTCCTGTGCTAAAGAATATTTTTTACATTGAATATAAACAAACCAGGAATTCATATTTTTATCCACCAGTTCCTCCGATTTGCCTCGGGTTTTAATTAATCCCATGTCCTTGGTGTAATAAAAATGAGTTGTTCAACCCCTTTATTTTCTATCGCCATGAGCCTTCGACACAAAACCGGCAGCCTCACGGTTGAAAAGCATCAGGTCAATCCTGTGAATATCAAAGCTAAAAATGATTTCACATCCTCCAGCATCCTCCAGAAGCTTCTCTAGCTTTGTTAAACATTGAAGAACGAGACTCCTTGTGATCTCCCGTTCAATTATAACGGCGTCTGTGAATTGGGTGGGCGCCAATACTTTTCGAACCATGCTTTTGAAATTCAAGGTCCCAATATGTTAAGATAAAGAAAATATTTCATTCGCCTGCACAAAATTATTATTTTTTTTTTTTTTCGGATTGATCCCAAAAAATTATTGTATGGTCCTCACAGACACATGAATAATAATGTTTAACATAAAAGAATATATAAAGTATCTCACAAAAGTGAATGCACCCCTCACATTCCAGCATCCAGTTTAGTGTATCTTCTCAAGGAACCATAAAAGCGAAATTAAACTTGGATATACAGTCATTATTGTCTAAATACCTGGCAACGAAAGTGAGTCTACACTAAGTGAACATGTCAAAACTGTGTCCAAAGTGTGAATATTCTGTGTGAGCACCATCGTTATATAGCACTCCATTAATCCTCCTGGGTATGGAATTCACCAGAGCTGCACAGGTTGTTGCTGGGATCCTCTTCCACCTCTCCATAATGACATCACAGAGTTGCTGGATGTTACACATGTGCCGTTTCTCCACCTTTTATGTGAGGATGCCCCACAGGTGCTCAATAGGGTCAAGGTCTGGAGACATACTTGACTGCTTTATCATCTTCAGCTTCATCAGCAAGGAATTTGTGTGTTTGGGATCCTTATAATTTTGGAAAACTGCAGTGCGGTACAGTTTACATGTTGGAATCCATGTGTCTCTCAATGAACCGCAGCTCCACAGTACCAGCAGCACTCATGCAGTCCCAAACCATGATGCTACCACCACCATGCTTGACTGTAGGCAAGACACAATTTTCTTGGTTCTCCTCACCAGGGTGTCACCACAGATGCTGGACACCATCTGAGCCAAACAAGTTTATTTTAGTCTCATCAGTCCACAGGACATGGTTCTGGTTCTCCTGCTCTTGGACAGGTTGTTCTTAAGGAAACTGTTTGTGGGTTTTCTTGTGAGCCAGCTTCAGAAGAGGCTTCCTACTGGGACGACGGCCTGTAAACCGACTTGTTGCATAAGTGGGGTGTCTAAGAAGGAGCTTGGAGAAACAGAATTGGGATCGACAGGGTGATGAGAAAAGTAGGCAGGAGTACAAGGAGATGCGGCAGAAGGTGAAAAGGGACGTGGTGAAAGCCAAGGAAAAAGCATATGAGGAGCTGTAGAAGTTGGACACTAAGGAGGGAGAAAAGGATTTAAAGGGAAAGTTTATAGGACTGTGGTGAGACCTGAGATGTTGTATGGTTTAGAGACAGTGGCATTGAGTAAAAGACAGGAGGTGGAGCTGGAGGTAGCAGAGCTGAAGATGTTGAGGTTTTCGTTGGGAGTGACGACGATGGACAGGATTAGAAATGAGTTTATTAGAGGGACAGCGCATGTAGGACATTTCGGTGAACATTGACTGCAACCCAGGCCTTCTCTCACCTCACCTATATCAGTACCTGACTTTACTTTTGTGGCATTAATAAACGCTAAAAAGAAATGAACGAGGATGTGCTGACTCACAGATTGTGCACTTGATTTGCTCAGTTCTTTATTTTCTTTTACCAAGAAAACAGAGCGTTTGAAAAGTGAGCAGCAGTAACTTCAGCATTATGTGTTGTCAGGACAGAAAACGAATCGGTAAACAAATATTTTGGTGAACGAAATCAAATGATTCGATCATTTGCTAATCTCTCAGCGGAGGGACAAAATGCTAATAGCGTATAAACTGATGAAGTGATTTCAGGCCGTGAACAGCTTCTTCGGTCTCTTTTTACTTCACATTGTACTTGCTAAATAAAGCTTTTTCCCAGAGTGCTCATTACCTCAATATCTTATCTTCAGAAGTGATCAGCTAATCATTATACGCGGGATGTAAAGCCAAAAACAGCGCATAAGAAAGAATATTAGGGAGCTCTTCAGTTGCATATCTCGTAGCTATTAGCACCTTTTTACGTCGCTCGAACTGATCAAAGAAAGATTTGGCGACGATTAGCATTTATTAAATGCTTAGCAGTGTCTGACTCTTGCACGGGTGTTCAAGAGACTTAGTTCTTTTCGCTAAGCGATCGCTAGGTGCCCAGGGTGATGGTAATTAGCGCACTTCAAAGAAATTCTGGAAAACCGTGACTAGCTTTTGTGTGTGTTTTTAACAAGCCGAATTGCTAATATGCTTCAGTTTGTCTTAGCGAACATGTTGCACACATCAAATGCAACAAAAAAACACACAAAATTTTGCTTTAGAAACACATGATATCTGAGATTGTATTAGCGTTAGCGTTATAGCTTATCAATTTCTGTCAGAACTATTCATATAATGCATATGAGACAGATATCTCAGTGTGGATGGGAGCTCATCAGCTCAACTGAAGCTTAATCCAATTAAAAATGAAATGCTGTTCATCACCTGGTGACTTCTCTTCTTGTCAAGAACCTTGGAGGGAACCATGGACAATCAGCTGTCCTTTTCTTCTCAAATTGCTAATCTAACATGCTCATGTAGATGTTTCCTTTATAACATCAGGAGAATTTGTTCATTTTTGTCCACAAGGCCACTCATAATCTCAAGAACTGGACTGCTGCATCTTGATAATTGAAAGTCTGTTTTCTTAACCTTCCTATGTTCTCCGATCACTCCACTGCTAAACTCCTTCACTGGGGTTTAAAACATTGATGCTCACCTACGAAGCACAGAATGGACCAACACCACTCTATCTTACCCAATGCTCTACTGATCCCTCCATCTTCTACCACTGCTCCTCTGATTCCTTTATTATTTACCACTGATCTCTCCATCATCTACCACTGTTCCATTTGTCCCTCCATCATCAACCACTGATCCCTCCATCATCTACCACTGTTCCACTTGTCCCTCCATCATCAACCACTGATTCCTACATCATCTACCACTGCTACACTGATCCCTCCATCCTCTACCACTGATCCCTTTATCATCTACCACTGTTCCACTTGTCCCTCCATCATCAACCACTCATTCCTACATCATCTACCACTGCTACACTGATCCCTCCATCCTCTACCACTGATCCCTTCATCATCTACCACTGTTCCACTTGTCCCTCCATCATCAACCACTGATTCCTCCATCATCTACCACTGCTACACTGATCCCCCCATCCTCTACCACTGATCCCTTCATCATCTACCACTGCTACACTGATCCCTCCATCATCTACCACTGTTCTACTTGTCCCTCCATCATCTACCACTTATCCACTGATTCCTTCATTATTTACCACTGATCCCTCCATCATCTACCACTGTTCCACTCATCTCTCCAACCTTTACCACTTATCCCACTGATCTTCCGCCATTTTCATCTTGTCGGTCCATCCTCTAACACTGCATTAATAAAAAAATAATTTTAGCATTTGTGTTATTGCTAAATGCTAGTTAGTAGCTAACTAATATATTTTTACAATCATTCTTATTGCTAAATGTTAGCTACTTAACTTTAACATTGCTAAATGTTAATAAAAATAAAATATTTTACCTCACGGAAATGTTAGAAGGATTTTGACATCATATTCATCGGCTCTCCGGCTGGAAGATGTTATGTGAAGGGATGCTTTTACCCGAAGCTGATTTTCCTTATTCCTTTCAGTTTTGCGAGTGTGTGAGAAAACGTGAGGACGGACGAGTCTTGGAGTCATTAGCGGCCGGACAGAGCGAGTCCTTCGTGGCTTCCTGACCATCAAGGACGAAGAAAAAGACGTGACGAGGGAGTATTAAAGAGAAAAACACATCTGCTGTTGTCACACTTAGGCACTCGGGAGGATGCTGAGGCCCTGATCTCATTCACACACACACACACACACACACACACACACACACACACACACACACACTCAGAAACACCTCACAGACTCTGATTCATTATTTTATGAGGCAGAATTCATCCTGGAGGCCGAACAGAGTGACTCGAAAAGCTAACACACTGTTCTGCCGGATGTTTACGTGTTCGTCCTGAAGACTGATTGTTTCCCGATTTATCATCCGTGTGAAAAGTTTAAAGCTTGCCGCGTTTCATTTATTAACATCTCGTATGGAGACATCAACACACAGACAAGCCCGAAAGCTAAGAGCTGGGAGTCTGGGAGCCGATAGCCGTGCGCTTGACAGATAATTGGACACAGTTAGATAGCTCTGAGATACACGCTAACAAATGAGTGCTAGCGTAGCTTTTTGGGGGCGAAGACTGCATTCGGCTGGTCAGCTAACTGTCATGAAATGTGGGTCTGACTAAGCGGTTTCCAGTGCCGGTGTCATTAACATGCCAATCAGCCGGGCCGAAAGAAGCCGACACTCCAATCAATCAAGGTGATTGCTTGTGTCACGAGGCGGCTGCAATCAGCACCAAGGGCTCGACCTGTTGCCTGCACTTAATCGACGCGGCGCGTTTAGTTAACATCACCACAAGCCCGGCGTCTTTAAGAGTCGAGCGCGATGCCGTGCGCAGCACAATAACGCTCAGCTGAGTTTAGAGACACCTGGCAGGAGTCACGGCAGAGGGGAGGTAATTTACACACTGGAAATGTTACACACTCAGACTTTAGTATTAGCAAAGACTTTTCAAAAGTGAAAAGGGGTAATGAGGGGCGTTTCACATGTCACATGTACGTTGAAACCCGTAAAATGAAAATATCAGTGCAGTCAAAAGCTACACACACACACACACACACACACACACACACACACAGCATTATCTCTGTAAAGCTGTATTGAGACAAGGTCAATTGTTAATACAATAAGAAATACAAATAAAAAAATTTAAAATTGAACTCGTATCCCAGGGATGAGAAACACTGGGGTTAGAGCACAGGACCAACAGTTATACAGCATCCCCGGAGCACAGAAGGTTGAGGGCCTTGCTTGAGAACCCAAGCTCAGCAATATTAGGACTTGAACGCCTGAATTTCCAAGTAGTAACTCCAGAGACTCAGGTCCTGAGCTACCATTTCCCCAAAAACACATTTGACCAGGGGTCTTCGACGTCTTTTCAGGTTTGAAGCAATAGAGACATGGAGCAGGGACCCCTGATATAAAGCATGTCAAACATAACCACTGATAGTAATATAAACCAATTATATTAAATAAAAACAAAAACATCAAAGATGTGATTTCTTCTTCCTGAATTATGAAGGCTTGTTGCACTTTTAAGCTACGGTGCTAGCATTCTTAGCAGTCTTAGCTACATGCTAGGTCATACATCGAACCTAAACACACACACACACACGATAAACAAGCACAAAAATATAAATGTCCTAAGAACTTATACAGCACTAATGTTTTACTTCAGTGAATGCGTTTAACTGCCTGGCCTGTAGTCTAAATGTGCACGCATTAGCATATAACGCTAATATAAGAGACTTTGAATACAAACAGATTCCCTACGTTTTTTTGTGAAGCCAAGAGCTTTTGAAAAAAACGAATGATTCTCAACAAAGCTGGCCGTTTCAAGGTCGTTTTAAAAGAAGCAGACGTCCTGCGGCCAAAAATCTCGCCAAGAAAGAAGCGGACTGAGACAAGAAGAAGCAGCGTGAAGTTGTGAAGGTTAAACCGAGGGCCGGGGGTTAGCATGCATAGCTCTAATTATAACCTGAAAAAAATCTCGATCCTAAAGAACGTGTAGGAATTGTGATGAATTATGGATGTGTGTGTGTGTGTGTGTGTGTGTGTGTGTGGTGTGTGTGTGTGTGTGTGTGTGTGTGTGTGTGTGTGCGTGTCCTCGGCAAATCTTATTGTGTTACCGCATTATCTTCGAACATTTAGTCTTCAAAATCAGCTCCACTTACACACTAGAGGAGACACACATGAAGATAATGAAGAGGATGAGAAGGAGGATGATGAAGATCAGGTGTGTAGCCGTGAGCACTATCAGACTCTCTGTGCCGTAAAAAAGAAAAAGAAAAAAGGCACCGCACTCGCGCTAACGCGGGAAGGTGAAAACAAGACTTCATTTAAATATAAATGGAATCCAGATGTTGAGTTTAGAGGCCATGTCATCTCACCGTACCTGTTTTCTTCTCTCTCGCCACACACACACACACACACACACACACCTACACACACACACATACACACAGGGTGCAGTCAGCAGTTCACATTCATCCCAATAGTGTAGTAGTTCTAAAGAAGGAGATCTTCCACTTCAATCAATGGATGGATAACTAGATTTACATTTTGTCCTCAAAGTTGATGTTAGAAGCAGGAAAAAAAAAGGAGGAGTTTGACAAATCGTGACGTCTAGACGACTGGATCAGAGCATCTCCAAACATCTCCAAACATCTTGTGGGATGTTCCTGGTCAGCAGTGGTCAGAATCTCTATATATATATATATATATATATATATATATATATAACTTTATTTTGTATAGTGCCTTTAAAAGTAGTTTCTCAAAGCGTTCGACATAAAAGATGAAATTAAAAGATACACATAACAAATAGTGGTGAACCAGCAACAGGGTCATGGGGTACGAGGCTCAATGATGCACGTGGGAAGTGAAGGCTGGTCCGTGTGGTCCGATCCTACAGATGAGCTCCTGTAGATCAAACTGCTGAAGAAGTTGATGTTGATGATCGACGGGTCGCGACTGTTTTAGCAGCTAAAATGGGACCAACTTTAAAAGATACACATAACAAATAGTGGTGAACCAGCAACAGGGTCATGGGGTACGAGGCTCAATGATGCACGTGGGAAGTGAAGGCTGGTCCGTGTGGTCCGATCCTACAGATGAGCTCCTGTAGATCAAACTGCTGAAGAAGTCGCGACTGTTTTAGCAGCTAAAATGGGACCAACTCAATATTAGGCAGGTGGTCATTATGTTATGGCTGATCGATGTATAGATGGTTAAGTGTACAATAAATAAATATGAAGGTATATTATTAAAATAAAAAAAATTTAAATAGCAGAGCCTTAATTATTTTAACTAATTATATTTAATACATAATATCTTGCATTATTAAAATGCTACTATGTAATGCATTTTGTAACAATTATACATGCTATATACTGTATATATAAAGAAAAAAAAGAACGCTGTAACATAAATGTGGGATATTATTAAAATTATAAATATTTATTGCTATGTTCATGTGGTTTGCTGTGGGTTGAAGAAAAAAAAAAACATCTCTGCGGTTCGCTGTTACAGAAAAATAATCAATTTGCGAGGGTGGTTCCAGGTTGAGAATCTGTATCGCATCTCACACGTTACCTGAGGAACGATTCACAGTAAAATCAGAACAATTTCACAGAATAGCAAGTACGCTAAGTAGGTGCCATCTTGCTAGCAGGCAAATTAGCTACCTGTTTTGGACACTAAAACACTACATTATGTTATTACATGTTGTAGTCGTTTTGACCAAGGCATCGTGGGTTCTTCTTTTTTTTCCAAATCTTATGCTAATAAGATTCTTATGTAACTCTATATGTATTTAAAAGTATAACATGTTAAACTAATAAAAACAAATAAACACAGTGATTTGGTGTGCTGTTGCAGAACAACTGGATTTGATAGTGTTTCCATGACAACTTGCAGCATTGTATGAATCTATACAGTGACCTGATCGTTCCGTTAACAAAATAACATTAAAGGTATTAGCCGAATTAGCAGTATGAGTAATATTCGTATAACGGGCGCTTAAATCGCTCAATCAAAGGACGGAAGTGAGTGTGGGGGGAAAAAAAGCAGCAGATGGTAACGACAGCCGGGGCGAGTTTTGGCTGTGTGCTAGCAGACTAAAGGGCAGCATGTATCGATCGAGCTCTCAGCTCAGTCCCACTGCTGCGGACAGCTGAGAAACTTGCCCTCGGCCATCTTTCCATCACGCGCCCTGTCCTCCTCCTTCTTTTTCTCTACGCCACCGTTCTCTCGCTCCATCTCTCCTCCCTGCCGATAAACACCTCATGGGCCTTTTAGACTCCTCATCAATAATTAAGCACTCCTCCTCACTCATTGACTCAGCAATTATGGCCTAATTGATACCAGATTGATTAGCGTCGTGAGCGGACGTCGTTCCTGTGAAGCGCTAACACACACATAAAAATGACTTTCTTAGCAATTGAGATCGTATGAAAAGCCTGTGAACTGGAGGCGTTGTGTACATTTATATATATCCAGAGCGACTTACATTTATCTTATTCATACGCCTGAGCCGTTGAGGATTAAGGGCCTTGCTCAGGGGCCCAGTTGGGGCAGCTTGGTGTGGCTGAAATTTAAAATCATGACCTTTAGATCCAAAGTTCAATGTTCTTGAACATTAAGCTAAAACCTTAGTATATATCTGACAATTAAAATTTTACTAGCCAATGAGAGTAAAGCATTGAGAGTTAAGACCCGCCTTCCACCTCAAGAGGTTTGTGCACGACCTTCTAGAATGTAAAGGCAAACTCCTGTGGTTTGTTAACCATAATTAGCAACGATTACTTCTATTTAAACAAGAGTCCTGAGAGTCACATAGAATACAGATTAACATGGCAGAGGTAGAGCTGTAACTTTCTGCAGACACAGGAAAAAAGAACGTCAGGTTTTATTTCATCTTCTTTCTTTTTTCTATTTCTTGAACTATAAAGGCATGTTTGTGAAAGGGACATGCGTTAGAAGTGAGAAGATACTTCAGTAAGTTACAGTCCAAATCCATCTCGAAAGTTTTTGAGTTGCTCAAGAAAATTCTTCAAACTTCCTTTTTTTTTGTTGCTTTTTAGTGTTCCCTGAAGATATTTAGCTAGCAAGACTAGCGAGCTAGCTATTCTAAAAGTTAGCTCGCTAGTCAGAAAGAAATTGATGCTTCGTAACACCGTGTAGCCACTTTATTTCTTCATTTCGAACAAGTTCGCAAGTACCCATTTTTTTATTTTATTTTTTTATCAAAGTCACCTTTCTGAAATCTCCCATGGTGTCTCTTATTAAAATCTTAGTCTTCCACATTTCCGCTCTCTAAGGCGTTTATGCAGTAAAAGGAAAAAAAGATGAAGCTCATTTTATAAAAGTGAATTGTGGATAAAATGTGTGTCTGTGGAGTTTAGGGGGTTAATGAAGTGCCCTTTATCCAATTTTTTTTTATACACGTAGTCAAATACACAAATTCATAAAGTGCCCTTTTATTCAGTCGAACGCCTGTGACTAGAGACCGGAGTCCAATCAAGAATAAAGGAATAATATGGATCCATTAGGAATAGACACACACTGAGCTC
>MU568337.1:1124790-1162290 GCA_024362625.1 Silurus asotus | reverse complement strand
GGATTTTAGTTATTTGTTTGTTTATTCTTATTCTGTTTCCTTTTGACTTTCCTTATTTAGTAACAGAAATTTTGAATTGAACTGAATCGAATCGAATCAAATCGAATCGAATCGAATCATTTGTGTATGTGGTATGTAGGTGTGGCTTACATGGAGAACAGATGGCATCAGGATGCATGATGGAAAGAAAGCAGACTGATGGAGGGTTGATGCTCTGGGTGATGTTCTCCTGAAAAAACTGGTGTTCGTATGGATGTTGTTTTGATGTGTAGAACTTACCTAAACATTGTTCCAGACCAAGTTACACCCAGTCATAGTAACCGTGTTTCCTTCTTTCGTTCCCTCTGTGACTTCCTGTTTCGACATCCACCTTTTTTTACAAGTCAGCATTTGTCTCCAAAAGACTTCCAGTGTCAACATCTGTTATTAGATTAGATTATCTTAGATTAGATTAGATTAGATTCAACTTTATTGTCATTACACATGTACAAGTTTAAGGCAATGAAATGCATATTCTCTAAGAATCCCTTTTTCAGCATATCCATTTCTACAACACATCCAACACTTTCAAAGTTCCACCATCTTTGTACTGTTTCTTTAAGACTTCCTGTTTCAACATCTGTGTTTTTTAAGACTTCCTGTTTCAACATTTGTTATTCTTTAAGACTTCCTATTTCAACATCTGTGTTTCTTTAAAACTTCCTGTTTCAACATCTGTGTTTCTTTAAAACTTCCAGTTTCAACATCTGTTTTTCTTTAAGACTTCCTTTTTTAACATCTGTGTTTCTTTAAGACTTCCAGTTTCAACATCTGTTATTCTTTAAGACTTCCTTTTTTAACATCTGTGTTTCTTTAAGACTTCCAGTTTCAACATCTGTGTTTCTTTAAGACTTCCAGTTTCAACATCTGTTTTTCCTTAAGACTTCCAGTTTCAACATCTGTTATTCTTTAAGACTTCCTTTTTTAACATCTGTGTTTCTTTAAGACTTCCAGTTTCAACATCTGTTATTCTTTAAGACTTCCTTTTTTAACATCTGTGTTTCTTTAAGACTTCCAGTTTCAACATCTGTGTTTCTTTAAGACTTCCAGTTTCAACATCTGTTTTTCCTTAAGACTTCCAGTTTCAACATCTGTTTTTCTTTAACACTTCCAGTTTTAACATCTGTGTTATTTTAAGACTTCCAGTTTCAACATCTGTGTTATTTTAAGACTTCCAGTTTCAACATCTGTGTTTCTTTAAGACTTCCAGTTTCAACATCTGTGTTATTTTTAAACTTCCAGTTTCAACATCTGTTTTTCTTTAAGACTTCCAGTTTCAACATCTGTTTTTTTAAGACTTCCAGTTTCAACATCTGTTATTCTTTAAGACTTCCTTTTTTAACATCTGTGTTTCTTTAAGACTTCCAGTTTCAACATCTGTGTTTCTTTAAGACTTCCAGTTTCAACATCTGTTTTTTTTTAAGACTTCCAGTTTCAACATCTGTTTTTCTTTAAGACTTCCAGTTTTAACATCTGTGTTATTTTAAGACTTCCGGTTTCAACATCTGTGTTTCTTTAAGACTTCCAGTTTCAACATCTGTGTTTCTTTAAGACTTCCAGTTTCAACATCTGTGTTATTTTAAGACTTCCATTTTCAACATCTGTTTTTCTTTAAGACTTCCAGTTTCAACATCTGTTTTTTTTTAAAACTTCCAGTTTCAACATCTGTTATTTTTTAAGACTTCCTTTTTTAACATCTGTGTTTCTCTAAGACTTCCAGTTTCAACATCTGTGTTTCTTCAGGACTTCCAGTTTCAACATCTGTGTTATTTTAAGGCTTCCAGTTTCAACATCTGTGTTATTTTAAGGCTTCCAGTTTCAACATCTGTGTTTCTTTAAGACTTCCAGTTTCAACACCTGTTTTTCTTTAAGACTTCCAGTTTCAACATCTGTGTTATTTTAAGACTTCCGGTTTCAACATCTGTGTTATTTTAAGACTTCCAGTTTCAACATCTGTGTTTCTTTAAGACTTCCAGTTTCAACATCTGTGTTATTTTAAGACTTCCATTTTCAACATCTGTTTTTTTTTAAGACTTCCAGTTTCAACATCTGTTATTCTTTAAGACTTCCTTTTTTAACATCTGTGTTTCTCTAAGACTTCCAGTTTCAACATCTGTGTTTCTTCACGACTTCCAGTTTCAACATCTGTGTTATTTTAAGGCTTCCAGTTTCAACATCTGTGTTATTTTAAGGCTCCTTGTTTCACGGTCTGTTTCTTCAAGACTTTGTTACAACATCTATTTTACTAACTTTGACTTACCGTTTTAACAATTGTCTCTACAAGACTTCCTGTTTCTAAATCTGTCTCACACCAAGACTTCCTGTTTCTACATCTGTATCTTTAAGACTGTTCCTGAATACGTATCTCACCAAGACTTCAACTTCAAGACTTCTTGTTTCGACATCTTTCTTTCCAAGACTTCCTGTTTGAGCATCTTTTTCTCTGACTTCCTGTTTCAACATCTACGTTTCTTTAAAACGAACTGTTGTCAGTATCTTCTTTCTCCCAGACTCCCTGTTTCCAAATTTGTCCCACCAAAGACTTCCTGTTACAACATCTTCTTTCTCCAGAACTTCCTGCTTCAACTTCTGTCTTTATTTGAGACTTCTTTTTTCAAACACACAATAGATATGAAAATGAGTGTGATTTTTTTTTCTTTGATTGTGTCCAATATTTAAAAAATCAAAGTAATGCCTAGATGTGGAAATTAAGCAATTATGAAAAGTCCTGCTCGTGAACGTCAGGGTGATGTTGTGTGAAAGAGACAGAGATGAGAAGAAAAGAGACGTCAGGGGGTTGTGAAGGTAGACATCATTTAAAAGCAGCATGTCATCATCAAGGCTGTTTTTAATGATTCTACAGATGAGTGTCTCCGAGCCGGGTTTCCCACGGCAGCGATCGGATCATCTTCATCAGGATCGTCATACAGGGAGCGTCTGCGCGAGGTCTTCTCCGTGTTCAGGGCGTGCTGAAGACCCAGGCGGGGCTGATGCCGAGGTGTGCTGAAGTTCTCTTAATTAAAAAAGGCGACGTGCCACAAGGGGAGCAGATGGAGTGTGTGACTGTGTGTGTGTGTGTGTGTGTGTGTGTGTGTGTGTGTGTGTGTGTGTGTGTGTGTGTTGCTGAAATGAGTTGACAAATAATTACTGGACAATCATCTTTATCACCATCGTCATCATCATTAAACACACAATAAGAACGACTGCGTGCTCCATAAACAGAACACAATTCCTCAATAAAGCAGAATTAACAGTGTGTGTGTGTGTGTGTGTGTGTGTGTGTGTGTGTGTGTGTGTGTGTGTGTGTGTGTGTGTGTGTTGCACACCACTTTCCTATGGCGTCGTTCCCATGTTCACACACAATGTCTCGCATGTCTGATCATTAGATTAGAAACAGGGCCGGGCGCCGAGACGTCTCAGATGTGAGGATAAAATAATTGAAGAAATAAATAAATAAATAAAAAACAATAAATAAAGAAAGAAAGAATCAGTGAGATTTTGATGCAGATGGACGGAGGAGGGAAATAAAGGATTTCCTTTCAATGCTGAATAAAGTTTTATGCAAAAATGTACGTCAATGTGTCGTCTGTTTGAGTTTTAGTTGTTTGTTTGTTTATTTGTTCATTTATTTATTTCTTTTTTATTCAAATCCCAGACTTCCTGTTTTGATGGCTTTTTACAACTAACATTTCCTGTTTCAGTACCTGGCAATTAAATAATTCCTGTAAATTTTCTGTTTTATCACTTGGACTTTTTGTTTCTCCATTTGTCTCTTAATAAAACTTCCCGTTTTCCCATCTGTCTCTCACCAAAACTTCCCGTTTTCTCATCTGTCTCTCACCAAAACTTCCTGTTTTCTTATCTGTCTCTCAACTGGACTTACTTTTTATAACTGTATCTTTGTTCAATACTTTGTTTGTCTGTTTATTCATGTCCTATTTCAATTTGACTTTCCTGTTTTAGTAACTACCAAATTCAAGACTTCCTGTTAAAACAAGTTTTAAAATTCTAGAATGTCCTGTTCTGGGGTCTCATTCCTCATCACACTTCCTGTTTACACATCACACTTCCTGTTTCCACATCTCACTATTTCCTTCAGTGTGTAATGGTGCATGATGGTGTTCTGGACCTATTAGTGAGCATCATCTGAAATCTAATTGTGGGTACTTGGGATACTTTTCAAGATTTTACACACACACACACACACACACACACACACACACACACACACACACACACACACACACCAACATTTCACTTTGAAGCAATTGCACTTCTATATAGAACTCATAAACTCCACTCGGCTAAACACTTTTCTTAATTTCCATACTTTCCCAATGACTGCTCAGGAAAACATACAGCTCTCTATCTATCTATCTATCTATCTATCTATCTATCTATCTATCTATCTATCTATCTATCTATCTATCTATCTATCACTTTCTTCCTCCCACTCAATCTCTCTCTTTCTTTCTTTCTTTCTTTCTTTCTTTCTTTCTTTCTTTCTTTCCCTCTCCCGCTCTCTCCTTTGGCCCTGAGCTTTGGCCCTCCCGTCTCATTTCTCCTCCCTCATTCTGGAATCAGGGAGACGTATTTGCTTCAACACTGCCCCCATGTGGCTGAGATGCCAGCGGTCATTTGTGATTAAACATTCAGAGCAGATTTTCAAGGCATAAAAAACAATGATGAGGGAGGAACCTGGAGGAGAAGCACAGGGGAGAACCCTCTGAGCTCCAGTCTGTCTGAGAGAGAGAGAGAGAGAGAGAGAGAGAGAGAGAGAGAGAGAAGGAAGACCTTCAGATAACACAGGAGGTATTTCCATCATGTGCTAGCGTTAGCGTTAGCGGTAAACCTCGACCCCGGAGTCAAAGATAAGAGCTTGTTATTTCAGACTGAGCTGAGACTCACACACTGAGGGTTACACTGCTCCTGCTGTGTATCAGTCTCTTCTCTTTCACACACACCACACACTCATACAAACACACACACCACACACCCATACAAACACACACACACACACACACACACACACACACACACACACACACACACACACACACACACACACAAGCAACCACATTTACACACACTCTTTAAATGTACACACTTAGATACACACTCTCTCACAAAGCATACAAAGATATTTACATTAAGGCACACTGATGTACAATTAGAAACACACACACAAATACACAAATACACACATAAAAAAACACATATACAAATAGACACACACACACACATACACACACACACACACACACACACAATTGCACAAGCAACCCTATTTACACACACTCTTTATATGCACACACACTTAGATACACACTGTCTTTAAAAACATACTGGTTATGTTTGTGTGTGTGTGTGTGTGTGTGTGTGTGTTGCAGTGACATGCCAGGCTCTGATGGTCGCTGCAGTCTGAGCAGGACTTTAATAATTCAGCAGGTGCAATATGTTCAGGCTCAGACCCTTCCCTGAAAAACAGCCTGTGTGTGTGTGTGTGTGTGTGTGTGTGTGTGTGTGTGTGTGTTTCTGCCCACACTTAACACACACACACACACACACACGCACACGCACACGCACACACACACACACACACTTCCTCCACTTTCTCCTGATCCACCTTCTCTCGACCCCATGCAGTGACTGAGTGCTTTCTATATCTTCACTTTTCCCTCCATCTTCTTCTTTCTTACTTTCTTTCTCTCTCTCTCTCTCTCTCTCTCTCTCTCTCTCTCTCTCAGGGGACATTTTAATCTTTTTCTTTCTTCTTTTTGGGGGGGCTCCTTAGCGAGGCCCTGTCACCATGGTAACAGAGCGAGACATAGTGCCGCTATTCCCCTCTGCTGTCTCGCCTCACGCCACGTTTTCTTTCTTCACAAAACTCTTACAGAACCTTCACACCGACGAGGACCAAATACTGATGATTCCAAACAGCTAAAATGACCTTGTAGTGAAGAAAGAAAGAAAGAAAGAAAGAAAGAGAGAGAGAGAGAGAGAGAGAGAGAGAGAGAGAGAGAGAGAAAATCAAGGAAAGATAAAAGAAAGATAAACCATGATAGGTCGCAGGTGCCAGATAAAGAATAGGAGAGAAAAAGACCAGAAAGAAAGAATGAAAGAAAGAAAACAGAGTGATCAAGAGCAGAATCTATCTATCTTTTCACCACTCGTATTACTATTCATATATAAATACAAATATGTATAATTATTCTATTAAATATACATTTTTGTATTTATTTATTTTAATCTATTCACCCATCCCTCCATTCATCCCTCTATCCCTCTATCTCACTATCTCCAGACCAGGACTTGATTACTCTACAACAATCCAGAACATAAAGAAAATAAAATGAACAAATAAGTAAACACTGTTGTGTAGAGGTGTGTGACAGGCAGCAGGGGGGTGTGTGTGTGTGTGTGTGTGTGTGTGTGTGTGTGTAATACGATCAATGGGAATGAGTGAGGATGGAGGATGGAGGTGGTTCTAAAGACCAGCTGTGGACATTTTATTTTATTAACAAACAACATGTCGTCAATTTTTATCCATATAGAGTTTCTAAGATGACGCTAACTCCCTCGTTAGCCTTTTCTAGAAGGCAACGAGAAATGAGCGGACCTGCACTACTGCAACAGCTGCTGTTCTAGAAAAAAAATCATCAACACCTACGGACCAATCAGAAGGCAGAATTTGACAATTTTAATAACGAAGGTCCGGACTGATATCACAAATCTTGGTAAAAGCAGTTTATTCTTGGTCACGAAAGTGTACAAACTTATGCACAAAACCCAACTATCCATCCTTCACCGATCTGTTTTGTTTTCTCTTCTCGTCTCTGTTCTGATTGTATCTATTTACTTTTGAATTTGCTCTCAATTTCTGCACTTTCTTGCGTTCGGTTGTCGGAAAATTGCAATTCATGAGCCCACCCGCACGTCCTCGGCTTTTCAGACACCTTCCCCTTCGCGAATCTCGTTTCAGACACGTGAAACTTTAGTGCCGCTTGTCTGAATGGGCCGAGGCTCCTGCAGATGCTATCACTCCCCCGTCACTCCGGATTGATGGACGCGGATGAAAAATGCCCTCTGGAGACAAACAGGTTTCGGCTCAGCTTTCGGCGCTCGGGCGTATCATCGCAACCGCGTCAATCCTCCAGACGATGACTTCAGTTCCGCATGTCACCATTGATCGTCCCATTATTCACCTGTGCTAATGCGCCTGAATAGAGAGAGACCGCTGGAAGTGGAGTATCAAACGTCGCTTTAATCCAACCGAGCCATCGCAATCCCACAACTGCCAAAGAGTGATGGACAAGTCTATTATAGGTATAGGGAGGTGCAGGGTGGCCGGGGGGAGCTGGGGGGTTCAGGAACATGTAGGAAGGTTCAGGGAATCTTGCAGACATGGAGATTCTCAGGGAGGTGCAGAGACATGCAGGAATGTACAAGGAGTTGCATAGAGTTGCAGGGTAACACAGGACGGTTCAGAGAGGTGTAAAGGGGCAACAGGGACACAAAGGGTAACACAGGGAGGTTCAGGGAGGTGTAAAGGGGCAACAGGGACACAAAGGGTAACACAGGGAGGTTCAGGACAATGCAGACTGTTACAAGGAGGTGCAGAATGACACAGAGTTTCAGGGATGTGTATGTTGGAACAGGGAGGTGCAGGGGGACCTAAAGTGAGACAGGGAGACACAGGGTGACAGAAGGAGGTGCAGGGAGGTGTAAGGTGACACATGGTGACACAGAGAGGTGCAGAAAGGTGTAAAGTGACACATGGAGGTGCAGGGATGCACAAGGGTAAACAGGGAGACAAGGAGGTGCAGGGAGGTGTAAGATAACACAGGGCAAGGAGAGGCAAGGTGGCTTAAGGCGATGCAGGGAGGTGTAGGGAGGCATAAGGTGACAAAGGAAGGAGAAGGAGGGTGTAAGGTAGCACAATGTGGCACAGGGAGGTGCAGGAAGGTGCAAGGTAGCACAATGTGGCACAGGGAGGTTGCAGGATGCATAGTGTTACAAAGAGATGTAAGCTGACAGGGAGTTTGAGAGAAGTGTAAGATGAAATAGAGTGACACAGGGAGGTGCAGGAAGACACACAATATCACAGAGCGGTAGTAGAAGCCCTGTGGTTAAGATGTTGGACTTCCAATTGAAAGGTCATGAACTCAAATCCCAATAGAACGAAGTTCACTGCTGGGCCTTTAATCTACAACTGCTCACTGTATAAATGAGATAACTGTAAATCGCTCTGAATAAGGGCATCTGCCAAACGTAACATAAACAGAGCTGCAGGGTGACACATGGAGAGGCAATGAGGTGTAGGGTGGCACAAGAAGGGTAAAACATAATAAAACAGCTAGACATACACTAGCAGCGCTGAGAAAATGTAACCAAAAAGTGCAATATCACATACAGTTTACTTTGTAGAATCTACACTATATGGATAACAGTTTGTAGACACCTGACCATAAGACTGGGATGTCCAACATCCCATTACATGTTTTGTCGTATTTGGTGTTATAATAAGATCCATTCTCCGGGGAAGATGTTCCACTAGATTTTGTGAAGATTTTTGATCATTTAGATAGAAGGGTGTTAGTAAAGTCAGGTATTGATGTAGGTGAGGTGAGGAAGCCTGAGGTGTAGTCAGTGTGGAAAATTCATCCCAAAGGTTTCAATAGGGTTGAGGGTCAGAGCACTATAGCAGAAGATCTTCCACTGCAACCAATGTCAAGCATATCTTCATGGGCATCATCATGCCGGAACTCCAAGTTCAAGTGAAGTCTTATCTTAAGTTCTAATCAGTATTATGGCAGATTAAATCTATGAGATCAGTCATGGGGGGGGCGGGGGGTCAGGGAGTAAATTAAGAACATTGAGATCAGTCCTTAGTGTTTCATTAGACGCCGGTTTGGAGTTAATGGGTTTCTGTCATTTTCTCAGGGCCGAGGAAACGTGTTGAGATTTTGATCTTGACCACACACACATTAAAGATGTAAGGAGAAAAAAAATAAGAGGTTCATCATCTTAGCCCTGCTAACAACGTTACACTTCATGTAATTGTAGTACAGTTATGAAACATGGATTCCGCTTCAAAACACCCCAAACTGTCACCTCAGAGCTGGAGATGGAGGCTAATCTGGGTTTTAATCAACACCCCGCTACTTTAGCCCACATTACATGAGCATAGCCGTGTCCTCGAGATGTCTTCATGTCTTCATCGCTATGCCAAGCGAATCCGCGCCATAATTCAGCCTGAAGTCTCATTTCGGATCTGCGTTTTGTAGGAATACATTTTTGTCAGCCGGGATGAAGCGAGCGTCGCTGTTAGCATTCATTAAGGCTTGCGGCCACTGCAGACTAGCGCTGGATGTGCGCTCTGGCGTGGAGCCCGTCGATCTGACAGGTCATTATGGCATCTCAAGCTGGGAGAGACTGGAGGAAAGGCTGCTAGCGCTTTCCCCTCTCTCTCTCTTTCTCTCTCTCTCTCTCAGTCCTCAATTCTCTGCTTTTAGACAGCTGTGAGGAGCTTCATCAACTCCATCACATCTGCACCTCCTACAACACCTCTGGCGTTTCCGCCTCCGGAACGCTGACACGTGCTCTCATTAATGTGCTCAGGTACTTCTTAATAAACACAGACAATAAAAATAAAGACATATACACATATGTAGCACCTAAAGTATTGGGACACCCATATGTGGTTCTTGTCCCTAAACAGGACATCTTTGGATGCATGAAAGGTCCTGGACGTCCTATAAGTATTAATGAATAATAAGTGGAATGGGGTGCTTTCACAAAATCTTGTATACGTTAGGACTGTAGATTTGATGCTATTTTATTCTCTATGTTTTTGTCTATGTTGTATATATATGCTATGGATAAAAGTATTGGGACAGCGGACCTTTTGTTCCATATGTGGTTCTTTTTCAAACCATGAGGTAAACAAATGTACAAGAAGTCTTTGGATGTGGAATAATTAATTTTGCGTTTACTTGAAATGAAAAAACCCAAACTCTTTCAGCATGGTAATGCTGCTATGGACAAATCCACCTCACGGTTTCCATGGTTTGAAGAGGAAGATCTTGAGTGGCCTGCTATAGAGCTCCAGCCGTACTAAACACCTTTGGGATGAATATAAATGCTGACTTTACCCCATGTCTCCTCACCGCACAAAATGTAGTGGAACATCTTCCCAGGAGAGCGGACGGAATTACAGAGCAAATTGGGACTAAATGTGGAATGCGATGCTCAAAAACTTTTGGCAAATTAGTGTGTTTCCACGCTGTGGTTTGAGGAGCGGGGCGTAAACGATGTGATGATGATGATTCCTTGAAGGAAGTCGGCAGTTCGGTGAATGTCGGCGGTGTCGGGGAGGACACCGGGACGAGCGCGGCGTATAAAGGGGGTATTGATTTGCTCGGCTGTCTAAACAAAGCTCGCTAATGCAATTCCAAGCGTAAGCGATGACCAAGGGGGAAGGCTATTATTTCTCAATATCTCAAAACAAATTGTAATTACACTTGGGATAAAGGAGGAGATGTTAAGAGGGTTGTGTTGAGAGAAGAATGTGTGTTTGTGTGTGTGTGTGTGTGGTGTGGATGGAGGACGGAGGGAACACAGGTGGAGCCGTCCATAATGATCAGCGAGGTTTCACTTGACCCTTTATAAACAGCCGAGATTATTACACGATTTTTATTATTATTACACGAATATATGGGAGAGGTTTTTTTTGATTGGCAGAACTCGTCGAAACAGGGTTTTTTTCAGCTCTCTGGAAAATGAAAAGAGAGCTTAACCCCAAGCTGCCTTTAAAGTGGGACACGGAGCCGGCCGGACTTTAATAATAAAGCAGTGAGGACTGGGATTTATGAGCACGCTCCAGCAAGACAATACTGAAAGCAGGGATTAGTCATGACCTGACTGGCTCTGGATAAAATGAACAGCTCACATCCGGCTCTAATTAGACCAGACGAGTCGCCTGCCAATCAGTCTGATGAATAAAGGGCTGTTAAAGCAGCTCGGAAGTCATAAAGTTTCGAGTTGAGTTGGAGAAATCTGTCCTCGAAGAATAATACTGCAGACTTACACCAGGGGTTAGGATTTTTATTAACTCTTTTTTTATTTTTCACGGTTGAATTCATGTTCTGTATTCACAGTCTGGTTTGGGTGTATGATCTCTAATAGACGGTTAAATCATTGATGGTTGTAAGTGATAAATGTAATGTAATATATAGAAAATGATCCACGAGGATTTAATACATAACAAGCTACAGAACTGGGTGTTATTTTTCTGTGCATTATAATACATGCAGGTACAGGTGTACAAATCCACACCTCACATCACTGTCTGAGACTCGTAAGAGTAATTACAGCTAGAGACAGACATACAGACAGACAGACAGACAGATAGATAGATAGACAGATAGATAGATAGATAGATAGATAGATAGATAGATAGATAGATTTGTCTAACACAGACAGACATACAGATAGACATACAGATAGACATACAGAAAGATAGACAGATAGATAGATAGATAGATAGATAGATAGATAGATAGATAGATAGATAGATAGATAGATAGATTTGTCTGACAGATAGATAGATAGATAGATAGATAGATAGATAGATAGATAGATAGATAGATAGATAGATAGATAGATTTGTCTAACACAGACAGACATACAGATAGACATACATATAGATAGATAGATAGATAGATAGATAGATAGATAGATAGATAGATAGATAGATAGATAGATAGATAGATAGATTTGTCTTACAGACAGACAGACAGATAGATAGATAGATAGATAGATAGATAGATAGATAGATAGATAGATAGATAGATAGATAGATTTGTCTGACAGACAGACAGACAGACAGACAGACAGACAGATAGACAGATAGATAGATAGATAGATAGATAGATAGATAGATAGATAGATAGATAGGTTTGTCTGATAGATAGATAGGTTTGTCTGATAGATAGATAGATAGATAGATAGATAGATAGATAGATAGATAGATAGATAGATAGATAGACAGACAGACAGACAAACTGTCAGGTGTCCCAATACTTTTGGCGAAATTAAATATATACTATTTAGCTTCAGTTAAATTTTAAACTCAAATGTTTAGCTATTTTTTCATCTCCAGGAAGCTCTGGAGGAGTATAAGGGCACATCTATAAGCATCTAAAAAGGAACAGAATGAATGTTTTTTGTGCTTTGAGGATTTCAGCCTCCTGTGGTCGACCACATGGTGTCGAGTGTAAAGTATTGATTTGCCGGTCTACACGGGGAAATCCCACGATGCCTCTAAATAAATCCTCCGATAAACAGAGCAGAGGTTGCGCCTGTAAAGTCCCTGTGTGGATTTGCAATAAGTCCGACACCAAACTCTGCCATTTTATAGTCATTTAGGCAGTTTTCGCAATATCGACAAATCGAGGCCCCTACAGAAATTCTAGAATCGGAGCACACGGGTCGTGTTCAGAGCGCACCGGTGTGGAATATTAAACTCCAGAGGAGCAGCGTGATGAATTTTAGATGGTTTCACGTCGATAAAAGTTTAATCATAATTACTGACAGGCCGTCAGCTGTGCGGAGCTTCGGCGATCTCGCGATGAAGACACGCGACATGTCAAATCGATCCGCTTTTCAATTAGAGTGTCAGCATTCGGCCTCCGGCGATTACTGTATGACTTAATCGTGCTGATCTCAGAGCCTCCTGATTAAAGGGTCCATTTTTTAAACAAATACACTGTATGTGAAATAAATATTGGGACACCTGACATTTCCACCCATATGGGTTTCTTTCTCAAACTGTTACCTTAAAGTTGGAGGCACAAAATTTGGCCTTTGGATGTGGTATCATGAACATCATGACAATGCAAACCCTGTGCATAAAGCCAGTTTTGTGAAGATCTGCTTTCCATGGGTTGGTGTGGAAGATCTCCTGTTATTCAAACCCGATTGGGATTATTTGGGATCCCAATCCTCCTCACCTACATCACCTGACCTGCTGAATCTCAAAAAATCTCCACAAATTCTAGTGGAACATTTTCCCAGAAGAGTGGAGTTTTTTTTAAACGAGCAAAATAGGAAGTAAATGTGGAATGGGATGTCCCCAAACCTTTGTTTATATAGTGTATGTCTGGGCAAAACTACAAAGGGAGAGTGGTTAAGGCGCTGGTTTATTGATCGGAAGGTTGGCGGTTGAAGCCCCGGTATTGCCAAGCTGCCACTCTTTGGCCCTTGAGCAAGGCCCTTAACCTTCTGTGCTCCAGGGGCGCCGTATCATGGCTGACCCTACACTCTGACCGAAGCTCAGTGCACTGTAATGTATATGTGACTAATAAAGGCTATGCTAAAGGGACATTGTATATAAATGGCTGCTTACAGATTGAGTTGTCCTGAAGAACATCAAAACAAGGGTTCGAGTCTCCAGTTTGTTTTTGTGTCCACTATAGCTGTAGCTTCCTGCTCAGAGTCAAGTCAAGTCAAGTTTATTTGTATAGCGCTTTTCACAACAGACATTGTCTCAAAGCAGCTTTACAGAAATCAACAGTGATGGTGAATGGTGCGAATTTGTCCCTGATGAGCAGCCGTGGCGACTGTGGCAAGGAAAAACTCCCTTAGATGTTATGAGGAAGAAACCTTGAGAGGAACCAGACTCAAAAGGAGAACCCATCCTCATCTGGGTGACATCAAGAGTTTGATCATAAATTTTCCAACAATACAGAACACTGGAGAGTGAGCCGGAACATGATGTGATCCTCTGCTGCTGGAACCTGTTCTTAGATGCTTTTCTGCTCAGCATGGTTGTAAAGACTGGTTATTGGTGTGGTATTTACTGAAGCAGCTCGACCTGGTTGTTCTCCTTTGATTTCGCTCGAATCTAAATCCAAAGACCTGATTCTGAAGTTCTTAAACCAGGACCAGCAGCCATCCCACCACCGAGATCTTTTCCCCATTCTGATGTTTGAACTGTTTGATTGACCCTATATGTGGAGGACTTGCTGCCACATGATTGGCTGACTGGATCCCTGCCTAAAGAAACAGGTGTACAGATGATCCTGGGAATGAAAATGAGCACATCATTTATTCTACAAAACTGGCTTTAATGTGCAGCTGCTTCCTTCTGGTCATCAAGCACTTCTGGGTTGAGGCCCCACCATCTTATAGACAGAGATCTATTCTGATCTATAGTTTCCAGACTCTCAGGCTTACCTCAGGGTTTAATCTCATCTGGATTCTGGATATTCCTAACCTGGTGTTCTCACCAATATTCTCCCTGTTCTTCTTCACTCTTATTCCGGCTCTTTCATTAGGAATCAACATCAGGTTCATATTTTCTGCTTTGTGATTACACCCATAGTATTTAGAATAAAAGAAACCCACCCGTACAACCACATGGAGCTGAGCTGAGCCGAGTCGTTAACATCAACGTTTATTCAATCCAAACATACAATAGGTAAAGCTCCATGATTTCCAGTTCGTTCTGCATCACTGCTGCAGAGTGCGACACACACACACACACACACACAGACACACACACACACACACACTCTCAGCATGGCGTACTGTCTAAAATGTCGGCACCCTCTTTATTCGAGCGATGCTCCAGCGCCCTCCTGATGTTTCAGAAGTGAAACAGCTCCAGGCAGAAGCACCTGTTTGAGATGCAGCACAGGATAAAAAAAAAAGGCATATTGGAAGCAAAGCAGCTCAGTGGGAGACGTTTCTTACACATCCTCCTCAGAGCGCGAAGAAAAAAAAAACACGGCCCTGAGAGATCCAAGCGGCGGATTTATATATTTCCCTTAGATGGTTTCAGATGGTTTTTTGCCGTCATAAATTCTGCACAGCTACACAAATACCACTGTGGGGAATAAGCAAGGTTACCGGATGCAAGCTAGGGCCTGAGATTTAGCTGGAGTTTCTGACAACACACAAAGAGAAATGAGACGGAGAGCATGGTGGCCGTCCTCCATCTCGTCTCTGCTAATGTAAATCCGGAGCGTAAATGCAGCACGGGAGAGCTTTGTCCACGTTTGTGACGCGTCCCGAGGGAAAAAGTCGACAACTCGCGGGAGTAAATCTTTTCGAAAAAAAAAAGAGCCGTTAATGGAGGTTAAAAAAAATACCATCGGCCAAACATATTTTTGTTCAGTTTTTTCTAATACTCTCCTTAAAGTTTATAGGAACATCCTAATTAAACCCTGAGGATCATCACTGCTGCTGTGTAGTATATTAAAGAACAGCAACACTTCTGCTTTATTTAGAAATCGAGACTTTATTAATCCCACTTTTCTGTTCTGGGTCTCCAAGATTAGACATCTTATCTTTCATTACATCATATTAGATTTAACATAACATGACACGGCTGAAAGATGTCTACTGAAAGTAGTCTGATTGGGGTTTTTGCGATAACATTATTCTACATCAGTATACTGGATAATGTCAGGATTCTGTCCTGAATAATTGTGTATAAACATCCTCAATAACTGTACATACTATTAAGTTTTGACTACTCTGGATAGTTACATTACATATATTAACTGACAATATTACAGTTGATAATGTTGTATTACCTAAATATATTACTATCCTGGATAACTTTACATTACTATCCTGGATAACTTTACATTACTATCCTGGATAACTTTACATTACTATCCTGGATAACTTTACATTACTATCCTGGATAACTTTACATTACTATCCTGGATAACTTTACATTACTATCCTGGATAACTTTACATTGCTACCCTGGATAACTTTACATTACTATCCTGGATCACTTTACATTGCTATCCTGTATCACTTTACATTACTATCCTGGATAACTTTAAATTACTATCCTGGATAACTTTACATTGCTATCCTGGTACTATCCTGGATAACTTTACATTACTATCCTGGATAACTTTACATAACTATCCTGGATAACTTTACATTGCTATCCTGGATAACTTTACATTACTATCCTGAATCACTTTACATTGCTATCCTGGATAACTTTATATTACTATCCTGGATAACTTTTAATTACTATCCTGGATAACTTTACATTACTATCCTGGTACTATCCTGGATAACTTTACATTACTATCCTGGATCACTTTACATTGCTATCCTGGATAACTTTACATTACTATCCTGGTACTATCCTGGATCACTTTCCTGGTCCTCGCAATACTTTACTAAGTAAAACTCTCCTGGACAACATTATATTATGTAGTGCAGTGTAAAAGCAACATATATGACCAATTATATGTCCTAGAAAGTGACAAAATAAAAGCAATTCTAACAAAAACAATGGGTTAAACAGCTTGTGTTACACATGATAATAAAGAGACAATCGAAACATGGCTGATTATCTGTTTATCCAGTTTAAACACGTTTGGGAGGCAGGAAAAGCTCATTACCCCGGTTGCAGCACCAACCACGACCTTCCCGCCAACTCTTATCAAAGGCATTAAACATCAATTATTCAAATGAATGACTTCACTTCGACTCTAAATGTTACTCATTTGGACAACTTCATGAAAGTTGCAGGATTTGTACACATGAAATATGCATGGGAAAGCCATCAGGTGCTCCATAATGAATAAGCACACCTTGGAAGTGACATGTTGACTCGGGAAGTGATTAGACATGGACGATTTCCTCAACAGGTCATTGGATGACTTTTACTAACTACAGTAAGTTTAGGGGGTGATCTTTTTTTATCCTGAAGAATAAAATTTTAAGTAAGACTGTGTATACGTGCGGATGAACTGATCTAATCTAAACATTGCTATCCTGAATTACAATGCAGCAACAATTTCACAATACTATCCTGTATACCCTTTACATTTGTTTGTTGATTTACATTACTACCCTGTATAACCTTTTTATTGCTATTTTGTTTTCAATATAACTTCTACATTACACTTCTAAAAAATTTTACATTTCTCTCCTGTACAAGTTTATATTACTTTCCTGTATAATTTTACATTATTATACAGAATTATTTTAATATCACTTACCTGTAAAGCTTTACATTAATCTCCTGTATAACTTTACATCACTATTCAATATACCTTTTACTTTACTATCCTGTAAAACTTTACATCAATATTCAATATAACTTTTACTTTACTATCCTGTAAAACTTTACATCAATATTCAATATAACTTTTACTTTACTATCCTGTTAACTTTACATCACTATTCAATATAACTTTTACTTTACTATACTGTAAAACTTTACATTATTATTCAATATGTCTTTTACATTACTATCCTGGAAAACTTTACATTACTGTCCTGTATACATTTACATCATTCTTCTGTACAACTTTATATTACTTTCCTGTATAATTTTACATTATTATACAGAATTATTTTAATATCACTTACCTGTAAAGCTTTACATTAATCTCCTGTATAACTTTACATCACTATTCAATATAACTTTTACTTTACTATCCTGTAAAACTTTACATTATTATTCAATATGTCTTTTACATTACTATCCTGGAAACTTTACATTACTGTCCTGTATACATTTACATCATTCTCCTGTACAACTTTATATTACTTTCCTGTATCATTTTTCATTATTATACAGAGTAAATTTTTCATCACTGTCCAGTAA
The DNA here is from genome assembly GCA_024362625.1 of Silurus asotus. Classification (NCBI taxonomy): domain Eukaryota; kingdom Metazoa; phylum Chordata; class Actinopteri; order Siluriformes; family Siluridae; genus Silurus; species Silurus asotus. Next base: position 1,144,598 of record MU568337.1, on the reverse strand, counting down.
AACTTTACATTATTAGCGAGTATAATTTCAACATTACTATCATGTAAAACTTTACATTATTATCCAGTATAACATTTACATTACTCTCATGTAAATGTGATTAATGTGCCTGTGTGTGCCTATGTGTTTTTTCACAAGAGAAACTGTCGAGTTCTTAGTTGCCCTGATGTCATAGATCCTGTTGCATTACCTGAATATGACTGTGTGGCCACTTCCAACTCCACAACCATCATCAAGTTTGCTGACGACACTGTTGTGGTGGGCCTGATCTCCAACAACAAGACGAGACAGCCTACCTACAGCAGGTTAGAAACCTGCATAGATGGTGCCAGAAGAACAACCTTCTCCTGAACGTCAGCAAGACTAAGGAGTTGATCGTGGTCATACCAACCGCTAAATATCAGCAGGACCCCAGTGGAGAGAGTGGACAGTTTCCGGTACCTAGGTGTTCACATCACACACCGACTAACACCGAAGAAGACCGAGCAGCGTCTGTACCATCTGAGACTCTTAAGGGACTTTGAACTACCCTCTCAGGTGCTAAATTCCTTCTACACCTGCACCATTGAGAGCGTTCTGATGGGTAGCATCACTTCCTGGTTTGGGAACAGTACCATGCAGGACAGACGAGCCCCCCAGAGTGTGATGCATTCAGCTGAATGTACCATCCACACCGATCTCCCTAACCTGCAGGACATCTACACCATGCGGTGCCGGACCGGAGCCAGGAAGATTATGAAGGACCTCAGCCATCCCTATAATGGACTATTTTCTTTGTTGCGTTCAGGGAAACGCTTCCGCTCCCTGAAAGCGAACACAGAGAGAATGAGGAGGAGCTTCTTCTCACTGACCATTCAGAGTTTAAACCAGGAGACACTCAGGATCTAAAAACTGGTCCACTCTCTCCATCATCACACTTTTTCTCTGCACATAGTGCGGTCACCTCTTGCACTACGACACTTTAAACTCTGGACTCGCACAGCACAGTGCACTTTATATTTTATACCACACCATACCGCACATGGACACTTTACATCTCACCATACCGCACACGGACACTTTACACCTCACCATACCGCACACAGACACTTTATGGACACTTTACACCACACCATACCGCACACGGACACTTTACACCACACCATACCGCACATGGACACTTTACACCACACCATACTGCACACGGACACGGCAAACAAATAAACTTAAAAACACATTTTGTATTAGACACTTTATAAAGTTAACAAATGTGCCTTAGCTTTTTGTTTAATAAGCTCATAGGCCTTGACTAGCTAGCTCACAGATCAAGAATTGATTTAATGTATGCAACGTAGAGGTTAAAAATAGCATGCTAGTTTCACCATACCGCACACGGACACTTTACACCTCACCATACCGCACACAGACACTTTATGGACACTTTACACCACACCATACCGCACATGGACACTTTACACCACACCATACTGCACACGGACACGGCAAACAAATAAACTTAAAAACACTTTTTATATTGGACACTTTATAAAGTTAACAAATGTGCCTTAGCTTTTTGTTTAATAAGCTCATAGGCCTTGGCTAGCTAGCTCACAGATCAAGAATTGATTTAATGTATGCAACGTAGAGGTTAAAAATAGCATGCTAGTTTCATGCTAAGTGACGCGATCAGTAGATAGAATGGGTTAAAAATTTGGACCTAAATTGTTTTTAAATAATCCTTCAGCCATTTTGAAATAAAGGCCTATTTGAAATACAAATGATCCAGTGATGCTGATGCCCATGAATTTACTGCCAAAACAAAAAGTTTCACAAAAGAAATATTCCATTGAAATGTTTGCTAATTAGTCATTTCCGATTAGAACAGAGAAATCGCAGCCAACAAGTTCCCAGCATGTGAGGACTGTTAGAAAAGCAGCCCAGGCTCCTCGTGAAGCTGCTGAGAGACGCAAAGCTTTATGACTACTTTGAAGAATTTAAAAACATAATGTGGACAAAATCAGAAATATCCCAAATGCCCAATTATTGAAAAGTAGTAAATCAGATTTGCATTTAATAATTAAGAAATGAGCACTTTGGGTATCTTGTTAAACACGGTGCAGTTCTAAATCACCATCATCATCATTATTACTATCACCACAACATCATCACCACTATCATCACTACCAGCATCATCATCATCACCAACACTTCCCCATCACCTTCCTCACCATCACGAATTTCCCCACCATAACCACCATCATCACCACCACTATCATAAATACCATCATCACCACTATCATTATCACCATAACCACTATCATCAGCTTCACAATATGACCACCACCACCATCATCCCCACCACATCTCCACCACCATCATCATCATCACACTATTATAACCACTATCACAACCACCATAAATTTTATTACCATCATAGCCTCCATCACAAACACCAACATCATCATCATCATCATTATATCCACCACCATCTTCACTTTCTTCAGCATCATAAATACTATCATCATTACCATCATCATCCCTACCACATCACCATCGTCATCATAATAACCACCACCATCACTTTCATCACCTTCATAAATACATCACCACCATTACCATAAACACCACATCATCATCATCATCATCACCAACACATCATAAAATACCATCATCCCCACCACATTACCATCACCACTAAATTCATCATCAAAAACATGATTACAAATTCCTCCTCCTCCTCATCATCATCATTACATTCCTCTTGGTACAATCTACTGCAGATAAACCAGGAGTTAATGCAGATACTCCAGCTGTATGCACGAGTTTGTTCTCTCATAACAAAACCTCTGCAACAAACTAGATTTACTTTTTCTTCCTAATAGAAATAAATATAAATATATATTAGCAATAATTGAAGTGCTTTGTTTCCTTTGTACATTCTTCTTTTATTTTGCAGCTATTAATTAGCTTTCTTTTCCGAGCCTCAGTCGGGTCCTCAGAGGAGCCCATGGTTAAGTGTTTGAAGAGTCAGAGAATTTGTTACACTCTAGAACTGGCATCAGCTGAAAACAAGTGCAACCACAACATTAAATTGTGAGACTTTACAGTTGGAAGGGTGGCCAAACTTTTGCACAGGTCACAATTTATAAAAAACATGTAAGGAATAATTTACGGACAGTAGATTAGATGGAATGTCAGACAGGTATATCATATAGTAGACAGACAGACTGGTAGATTAGATGAACAGGTAGTAGATTGGATTGACTGCAGGAAAGGTAGATTAGATGTACAGATAGTAGATTAGATGAACAAATAGTAGATTAGATAGACTGCCAAATAAGTACATTAGATGGACTGCTAGACAGGTAGATTAAATAAACATATAGTAGATTGGATAAAAAAAAAAAAGATTGTAGAATAGATAGACTTCCAGAATGGTAGATTAGAAAAACAGATAGTAGATTAGACAGACTGCCAGAATGGTAGATTAGATAAACAGATAGTAGATTATATAGACTGCCAAACATGTAGATTAGATGGACTGCTAAACAGGTAGATCAGATAGCAGACAGACATACTACAAGATTAGATGAAAAGATAGTAGATTAGACAGATTGCCAGACAGGTAGATTAGATAAACAGATAGATTAGATAGACTGTCAAACAAGTGGATTAGATGGACTGCTAGACATGTAGATAAGATAAACAGATAGTAGATTAGATTAAAAAGAATATGGTAGTGTAGAAAGACAGCCAGAGAGGTAGATTAGATGGACTGCTAGACAAGTAGATCAGATAGTAGATAGACAGACTAGTAGATTAAATGAACAGATAGTAGATTAAATTGAATGCCAGACAGGTGGATTAGATGTACAGATATTAGATTAGATGGACTGTCAGACAGGTAGATTAGAAGTCTACCTAATCTACTATCGGTTTATTTAATCTACCTGTCTGACAGTCCATCTGGTATATTAGAGGGGATTAACAGATAGACAGATGGATAGATTGAATTAAACAGGTATATGAAGAACAGACAAAAAATTGATTAGATGGAGAGACATGCAGATTAGACAGGTAGACCAAGAAGTAGATTGGAAGACTAGACAGTAGAGTTGATTATATGGATACATAGACAGAGAATAGATAAATCGACAGGTAGATTAGATACGTCTGTGCTTGACATGATTTGAGTGATGTTTTTAATGGCTTTGCTCCAATAGTTGTTTTTGCTTTTCTAAAATTCTGAAATGAATTAAAATATTTGTGTTTAAAGAGTATTTTGAGAGTGTATGTGGGGAGCCATGACTTCGATGTCTATTTTATTCATGACATCCTAAGGGTTACAATATCCAGAACATTCCCCATTAAAAGATCATTGTGTGTTCAGGTAATATAAAGACTTGGGCCTTATTGCACTTACAGCTATGTACATAAACCCCAACCACGCCCACATCCATGTAACCCTCAAATCTGCCCTGAACCTCCTCAGTGTTGGGTCAAGCGGTGCGACCAGAACATTTCAGAGGAAATTCATATGCAGGCTTTATGTAGTGAAGCAAACCTGTTTACACTGTTTATCTGTCCAATGACATTCCCGAGCGGAGATTTGTCATTGTAGCAGGAATTATGGCTGATAAATGTCTGGGTAATTCTCAATATTTCCGCTGCCGCTGATGCATTTGTCATCGTTGGAGTCGGCGGAGGAACGGGGCACAGATGGGAACTCCTCTCGGCTGGCAGTGAAGTATGAGCCGTGGGTCGAGAGCCGGCTCTCCCCTGCGTCTGATGCTCACGGGTGATGGATGATGACGTCTGCATAGATATTCACCTGCAGGAGAAAATTCCTGAGATCGGATTCATTACCATAATGATGCGACGAGACGCTCGCTTCACCAGACAGACCGATCTCTGATCACAAACAGTCAGGCTGGTAGATTAGTTTGATATAAAGGCAGATTGAGGGATGGATAAACAGACAGACAGGTAGATTAGACCTACAGACAGAGTTTATACATAAACAGGCAGATAAAATAAACATATAGGTAGATTAGACAGAGACAGAAAATCTGATTGGATGGAAGTATAGAAGGATAGAGAGAGAGGAATTATCGATAGACATTAATCTATCAGACAGATTAGATGAAGAGACAGACAGGTGGGTTATAGAATCAGATAGGGAGATTAGACAGAGATAGAAAAAACGATTTGATGGTTTTATAGAAGGATAGACAGACTGGCACTATCCCTATACTGACAATTAGATTAGACAGACAGACGGGTGAGCTATACAATCAATTAGATTGATTTATTTTTTCATCCGAATGGGAAATTTACAACAAATATTTAGACAGATAGATGACAAGTAGATAAAAGAACAAAGAAATGGATAGATATGATGAATAGAAATGTAAATTCCAGAGAGAAAGACAGACAGAGAGGTAGAATAGATGGACAGACATGTAGATTAGACAGATACAATATTTAGATTAAAAGAATGGACAGGCAATGGTTAACTAGATAGATAGAGATGTGAAGAACAAAGATAGACTGACAGATAAGATTAGATGTAGATTAAAAGGACTAACCAGAAGAATAGGTAAGAAAGGAGATTAGATTATTAGACACAAAGGTAGAGTTCAATGACAGACAGACTGGTAGATTGGTAGACAGAGAAGACAATTTAATAAACAGACTAGACAAGATAAAAAAGATGAGTAGATTAAAAGAATGAAAACTAATTGATGATAAAAAAGGTGGAGTACGGAGACCAACAAACAGATGTAGATTAGACACAGATTAGATGAATAGACCATTAGAATATGTCAGAAAAGGGGATTAGATGGCTAGACATAAAGGTAAATTCCATAGACAGACATACAGGCGGGTAGATTAGACAGGCAGACAGAGATAGATTCCAAAGATAGATATAATGGTAGATTAGATTAGATAAAACAACTATGTAGTTTAGAAGATTAGACAAATTGGATGAACAGAGAAATAGATGAAATGGACAAACAGATGTATGCAGATTGGATACAGTAGGTAAGCATAGAAGTGGAGTGGAAGAATAGGTCGGGTAAATTAGACGGAATGAGAGACAGATAGATTGGACAGCGATGGATGATGATTTCCAGAACGATGCAAAGAAAATCTGAATGGAAACAACTTGTTTTTATTTCATATAAATTGTTTAAATGATGTTCTTCAGTCTACAGTCAGTGTGTCCTCAATGAATCATGATGACACACAACACACACACACACACACACACACACACACATCAGGAAAGTGAAGTGAGCAGTTGTGAGGAACAGATCGTTTGTTTTTTTCAGACAGCTCGTTTTCCTGAATGACTGTGTCACGGGCGTTTATGGCGCTTTGTACCCCGACATGGTTGCAGCTGCTGATCACATCCCCGAGCTCCTGTTCAGTCCCAGATCTGGAGCACAGACGCTAGCTGACAGAACTGGGCACTTTGGAAAGCACAATCTGCTCGCTGGGAGGCGGAAATCTTGTAGAGGAAAGCAATTATGTCTGTCACAATGAGGGGCTAAAAATTTCCACATGACAATTAATATATGATTTGAAGGAATGAAACTTTCCACCGTTCGCACAAGATAACAAACAGCCTGCTTAGCTGCGTCCTGCTTTACGGATATTTAAGGCTAATCGTGTCCAGTTTAGTGTTTTTTTTGTCTTTACAGGAAACACATTCATTTGGACCTTCTCAGGGCTACCAGAGTCACAGTATTTGTTCTAGATTGGATTTGATTTGGAATAAGATCACAGATAGAGAGCCAATAATATGAATTCTTTTTGAACGCATACAGGAGGGATGTGGGAGCTCAGTGGTTAAGGCTCTGGGTTACTGATCAGAAGGTTGGGGTTCAAGCCCCAGCATCGCCAAACTACCACCCTTGGGGCCCTTGAGCAAGGATCTTTGTGCTCCATGGGTACCGTATTGAAAGGACAATTTGCAGATCTTCATGGAGCTGGTTTTGGTGCTCCTAGTTTAAGTAAAAGGAATAAACACACACAGCTAGAAAAGTTGGGTATCCCAATACATTTGGTAATATGGTGCACATTTCAACACAACACAAAAAGATTGGACACAATTACATTAGACAGGATGGTTAAAATATCTATACGCTATAGACAGGTAGATTAGACAGACATACTAGCTGTTCATGCTGTTAAGATTAGATGGACAGACAGGAAGGAAAATTAGGACACAGGCAAGTCAATTACATTGAAACAAAAGTACGTTGGACAAACTGACATGAAAGTTGAATGGACAGACACATAGATTAGATTGTCCTAAAAAAGATTGTGTGGACAGGGAAATCAGACATACAGGTAGAGTTTTCAGAGAAGGACATTTTGTCGATTTTTTAATGACATGATCAGACATGGGTTAGACTCTTCAGAGCAGTAAATTAGACAGAATATTAGATTACACAGAAAGACCGATAGATTAGACACTGTGTTTATTGTAACAGAATCTCAAGGATTCCGCAGACTAAAAAAGGTCACATATTTTAAACATTTTATAAATAACTAAAGAAGATGCTAAGCCGTGAGTGACATGAGATTCAAGTGGAAATCTGGAAGAAATCCAGAGATATATCTAATATAAATCTGTAAGTGTACAGTAGATTATTTTAAGGATTGAGAAAATATTTCCTTAAAAAAAATATTTCCTTTAACTTTATAAAGGATTTTAGTGTTTATGAATTACGTGTGATTTAATTTCTGACACCAGACGGAGGACCTTTCTCATCTCACTGCTGCCGAAGAAGCAAGAGGACCAAGCACCAATGAGCCATGGCCTTCCACAGAGGTGCAGCAGGGTCACCTCAAGTCCACCTCTTTGGCATTGTACTTCATGTGTGTGTGTGTGTGTGTGTGTGCCAGCTTTTGGACCGTTCCTGTACTGACACCACCATCTGTTGCAGAATTGCTGAAAGCTGAAATCGCTGCCGGTTGGCTCACGTTCTAAATTTAGTCCCCATTAAAATCCCATCTCCATCAGTCCATGATCAGAGAAAGGGACGGCCCAGCATCACATGCAATCCCACTCTTCTTCTCTGTCTGATCATTTATCCATCCATTCATCCATCAGTGGTTTTTTAGATCAGATAGCAAACAAGTTAGACAGAAAGGTAAAGATGATGGACTAACATACAGTTTGAGAGACAGCAAGGTAGATTTGTTGGACTGATAGATGAATTAGACAGAAAGAGTAGATTAGACACGCTGACAGAGGGACAAAAAACAGGCAGACATGTAAAGAAGGGTTGACATAGAGAGAAACAGATGAGACAGATTAAACGAATAGACCTGTATGTGCATAATGAACCAGACAGTCAGATTAGACTAGCAGACAAAGACTTTTTGCAAAAAAAATTATGCAAGATGGCGGCCCACCTGGGCGGAGCGGCTTCTATGGCTTCAGCTAACAGTGCAATCTTTTCCTCTAAAACTCGTCAAAGAGACTGTAGCTATAACTGTTGTTCAGACAGTATCCCCCAGCACTACCACTGTAAAACCCTAATGGCTCTGGGCTCAAAGAATAACTTTTATATAACAAACTCACTATTGAAGACACTACGTGGTCTAGGACTACTATGCAGACAAAGAAAGACCACCATGGCATTGCGTGATTCAGCTATTTGGGTACAGAGAGAGCCCGGAAGCGAGAAAAGCGAGCTAGCATCAGCTGGAGGCTAAAAGATAACCCTGGCCAACTGGCGCTCCCGTCAGTACTACTGGCTAATGTGCGCTCTATGGACAACAAAATTGATGACCTCAGACTCCAATTAACAAAACAAGCTGAAACAAGGAACTGCAGTGTGCTTATTTTAACAGAAAACGTGGCTGCAGAGCAACGGATACACCGAGTCTGTGACTGGGTACATAGAGAAGTACATTGAGGATGTAACTGTGGGGGGAAAAATTACAGAAGCCATGGATGACTAGGGGGTCCATGCCCTGCTATAACAGAGATGCTGCCTTTAAGATGGGGTTAAAAGGACCTATCAGGTCAACAAGGGTTCAGCTTTCCAAAGCCATCAGGAAAGCAAAACACCAGTATGCATGGAAAATGATCAATCCCTTCTGTGATAGTAAGGACCCCAGGGGTATGTGGAAGAGCATTCATGCCTTAACTGACTACAAATTTACATCACATGCCAACAACAGTGACCCCCATCTCCTTGGCATGTTAAATGACCGACGCACGATTTAAAGACGTGAACAACATTTGAGCATGCAAGTCCACAGTCATGGACTGTGCTGACCAACTGACAGGTGTCCTCACAGACATCTTTAACATTTCCCTGATCCAGGCTTCAAAAAGACCACCATCATCCCATTGTGGAAGAAGTCAACAGTAAGGCGTCTTTTAATGATTACCGTCCAGTAGAACTGACTCCCAAGCATAATGAAGTGCTTTCAGTGTCTAGTCAAGAGGCACATCCACTCTACTCTGCCCAAACTCTTGCTCTCAACGTCCTCTCACATCTGTACACAAAGGACACGTATGGCAGAAGGCTGTTTGTTGATTTTCAATACAATCGTCCCTCAGCAACTAGTGGGAAACTCTTTCTACTGGGACTCAACACTCCACTGGATTCTAGACTTCCTGACAGAGAAACCACAGTCAGTGCACATCGGCAGCAAAACATCAGGCACCAGCACACTGAACAAAGGCGCCCCCAAGGCTGTGTGCTCAGCCCACTGCTGTTCACTCTGCTTACCCACGACTGTATGGCAAAGTCAGAATCCAACCTCATCATCAAGTATGCTGATGACACGACAATGAAACACCATTCAGAGAAGAGGTGGAACAGGTGAACTGGTGGTACAACAACCACCTGTTTTGCAATGTAGACAAAACAAAGGAGATCGTTGTCAGGGTCGGATTTTCAATCTGCAAAATTTGTGCCATATCTGTTGCTCTGGCTTTTAAATTAAACTGATATAAAAAAATAACAAATATTTGTTTAAACTTTTTTTTGCTTGAATCTGTTAATCAACCTCAGCTCTAATTAAAACTAATTTTTTTTAAATCCAGCATTTTAATTGCCAGGTTAATTAGTGACGTCACAGATATGAGGGAAAAAGACAAAATTACTTAATTTAAAGGTAAAAATGTGATTGTGGACTGTTTTTTTTTTAAAAACTATTTATCAGTCTTAGATGTGTCAAAGATAAGGAAAAAAAACCTGACTTCTGCCAAGCAGAAATGATATAGAGGAATAGATTAGACAAATGAGTCAGGCAGATAAGTGAAAAGATTGATAGATTTGATAAACTGAAAGATGCAAATATACACAAAGAGGTAGACTGGACATAGAGATGGGTAGATTAGATAGATTTTGGGATGTAAATATACCCAGACAGGTACATTGGACATTCCAATGGGTAGATTGGACAGACTGTGAGATGCAAGTATACAAAGAGAAGTAGATTGGACACAGATGGTTAAATTAGACAGTGAGATGCAAATATTCAGATATGTAAATTGGACATGCAGATGGGTAAATTAGAATGTGATGAAAATGTACAAAGAGGCAGATTAGACATACAGATGGGTAGATTAGACAGACTGTAAAATGCAATTATACACAGAGAGGTAGATTGAATATTCATATGGGTAGATTAGACAGACAAAAACAGACCAACTGGTTAATATTGTAGATCAGACAGAAAGGCAGATAATACAGAGCCTAAAAAAACAAGACAGAGAAAGATTAGATGTCCACAAACAGACAGATAGTCCCTGATGTCATCACAGCTCCCCCCAATCTGTGTGTGTGTGAAAGCAAATACACAAGAAAATCCACATCACTGATATGAAACACTTTATTTCTTCACACTGTAATAATGATTGTAGTAGGGACTCGGACAGAGTGATGAACTTCTCACTGAGTCCCTGAGGAGAAGCGTCTTCACCTGGGAGCTGTGAGACACAAATGAGACAGCATGGAGCTCAAGATAACAAGGAATAAATATGTCTATATGATAATATCATGTAATAATACTGATGATGCATACAGTCAGTCTGTGAAAGGATATGCAAGATTAATGACACACACACACACACGCACACGCACAAGCACACACGCACACACTCTGACTGTAACTACATCTGAATACCTCTTCAACATTTTCAACAAGGACAAACACATATTTAACTCTCAAAACTTCTACATGTGATGAAAAAAAATGCAATTATTGATTATGGGATAAAACAAATTGAAGGAAAAAATGAAGGAAACTTCCAGCTCTTTGGCCCCACCCCCTTTAAGTTCTCTCAATTTGGTCCTGCCCACATTACACTGCCACATCGCTCACCACTCGGCAAACATTCTCTTGGCAATGCCCACTAAGCTATGTAGCTGCCCACTTAACCATGCCTTTCTCTATGTTTGTTTACACTCAATTCGCTATTTGTTCACATGGCCACACCCACTTCTCTATTTGTTCACTCAGCCACACCCACTCACTTCTCTATTTGCTCATTTGGCCACACCCACTCAGTTCTCTTTCTAGGTGTTCACATGGCCATGGCCACACCCACACACTGTGCAATGTTCACCTGGCCACACACACACGCCTATCTTTCTCCAAGTATCTCATTGTCCACACCCACTTACCTCTCTTTTTAAGTGTTCACATGGCCACACCCACTCACCACTTTCTATAGGTATCCACTTGGCCCCATTCACTTACCTTGGCCACTTAACCACACCTCTCAAACTATCTGATGCCTTCTGATGGCCATGTAGCCCCACCCTGTCAGTTAGCACTATAGCTGTCTCCACTTAGCTCCACTCATTAATCTCTGTGCAGCTACTTGGCCCCACCCATCACTTAGGTGTTTCGCTTTAAATTTCTGCAGCCTACCCAATCAGGAGGTGGCCACATGACCACACCCCTTCATTTTATGAAACCTTCTTTTGGCTCCACCCCTTTTCCATTCTATAGGTGCCTTCCTGACTCCTCCCTAAGTTTCTGTAGTTTCCCCCACCTCTCAGTTCTCTACATATGTCTACATCGTTAACGTCTTACTTCCCACTTGACTTCAATTGGCCCATTGTGCACCATTCACATAGCCCCGCCCCCTTGTCAGACTCTAGTAGCTACCATTTTCACCGTTACTATTACCATCATTTTAAAACTTACCCGCCTGTTTTTTGGCTCCCGTCTTGGAGTCCGCCGCATCCTGTTTGGGTTTCGCCGACCGAGCGAATTGCTGGAGAGTTTGAAGTTAAGTCTAAAACCCAGAGTGTGAACTCATCCCTCACTGATTAACATTCACCGCGCGTGAAGACGCGACTGGCATTCAAACCCCCCCCTCACCCACTGTCGCCACACTCGTCCCTTAAAAACACACAAGCCGTGTCGTGCTTCAGGGAAAAAAAAACCGTGTGCCGCTGATCGGCTGACATTTTCATCGCATGAAGAAGCGAGAGTGAGTGACGTGACTCGGAGCGAGCAAGTGAAGGATACGACCACTAGGGGCTTGTCGTGTAGGACGTATCCGTTCGTGTCCCTCAAGGCCTTCTCTGCACTTTTCTCGCTGGGGAGCCCAATGAAAGCTTGACCTTTCATTCTTCCCTCCTTCATTAAAACGATATCAAACCTACACACAAACACACACACCAGAATACAGCAGCAATGCAGCATTTATACTTCAAAGTCTTTATTTAATCCCTTTATTCCAGAATGTAAACATAAAAAAATCACTTCACCAGCTTTATATAATGCAGGCTGGAACTGGTACCATAATAAATACAATATAAACTATCAAATTAGCTCGGGATTAGTCAAGCTACCACTGGTAATGATCAGAAATAGTCAAACTCTCTCTGGTAGTAAGTGGGATTAGTGGAGGTGTCTGTCTGGTAGTAAGAGGGATTAGTGGAGGTGTCTCTCTGGTAGTAAGAGGGGTTAGTAGAGGTGTCTCTCTGGTAGTAAGGGGGTTAGTAGAGGTGTCTCTCTGGTAGTAAGGGGAATTAGTTGGGGTGTGCCTCTGGTAGTAAGGGGGTTAGTAGAGGTGTCTCTCTGGTAGTAAGGGGGATTAGTGGAGGTGTTTCTCTGGTAGTAAGGGGATTTGTGGAGGTGTCTCTCTGGTAGTAAGGGGATTAGTTGAGGCGTCTCTCTGGTAGTAAGGGAGATTAGTTGAGGTGTTTCTCTGGTAGTAAGGGGGTTAGTAAAGGTGTCTCTCTGGTAGTAAGAGGGATTAGTGGAGGTGTCTCTCTGGTAGTAAGTGGGATTAGTGGAGGTGTCTCTCAGGTAGTAAGTGGGATTAGTGGAGGTGTCTCTCTGGTAGTAAGGGGGATTAGTGGAGGTGTGTCTCTGGTAGTAAGGGGGTTAGTAAAGGTGTCTCTCTGGTAGTAAGAGGGATTAGTAGAGGTGTCTCTCTGGTAGTAAGTGGGATTAGTGGAGGTGTCTCTCGGGTAGTAAGGGAGATTAGTTAAGGTGTCTCTCTGGTAGTAAGAGGGATTAGTGGAGGTGTGTCTCTGGTAGTAAAGTGGATTAGTGGAGTTGTCTCTCTGGTAGTAAGAGGGATTAGTGGAGGTGTGTCTCTGGTAGTAAGAGGGATTAGTGGAGGTGTGTCTCTGGTAGTAAGGGGATTAGTTAAGGTGTCTCTCTGGTAGTAAGGAAGCGAGAGTGAGTGACGTGACTCGGAGCGAGCAAGTGAAGGATACGACCACTAGGGGCTTGTCGTGTAGGACGTATCCGTTCGTGTCCCTCAAGGCCTTCTCTGCACTTTTCTCGCTGGGGAGCCCAATGAAAGCTTGACCTTTCATTCTTCCCTCCTTCATTAAAACGATATCAAACCTACACACAAACACACACACCAGAATACAGCAGCAATGCAGCATTTATACTTCAAAGTCTTTATTTGATCCCTTTATTCCAGAATGTAAACATAAAAAAATCACTTCACCAGCTTTATATAACGCAGGCTGGAACTGGTACCATAATAAATACAATATAACAAACTATCAAATTAGCTTGGGATTAGTCAAGCTACCTCTGGTAATGATCAGAAATAGTCAAACTCTCTCTGGTAGTAAAGGGGATTAGTGGAGGTGTCTGTCTGGTAGTAAGAGGGATTAGTGGAGGTGTCTCTCTGGTAGTAAGGGAGATTAGTTAAGGTGTGTCTCTGGTAGTAAGAGGGATTAGTGGAGGTGTGTCTCTGGTAGTAAAGTGGATTAGTGGAGTTGTCTCTCTGGTAGTAAGAGGGATTAGTGGAGGTGTGTCTCTGGTAGTAAGAGGGATTAGTGGAGGTGTGTCTCTGGTAGTAAGGGGATTAGTTAAGGTGTCTCTCTGGTAGTAAGGGGGATTAGTGAAGGTGTCTCTCTGGTAGTAAGGGGGATTAGTTAAGGTGTGTCTCTGGTAGTAAGAGGGATTAGTGGAGGTGTGTCTCTGGTAGTAAAGTGGATTAGTGGAGGTGTCTCTCTGGTAGTAAGAATGATTAGTGGAGGTGTCTCTCTCGGTAGTAAGGCAGATTAGTTAAGGTGTGTCTCTGGTAGTAAGGGGATTAGTGGAGGTGTGTCTCTGGTAGTAAGAGTTATTAGTGAAGGTGTCTTTCTGGTAGTAAGGGGGATTAGTGGAGGTGTCTCTCTGGTAGTAAGAGGGATTATTGAAGGTGTCTCTCTGGTAGTAAGGGGGATTAGTTGAGGTGTGTCTCTGGTAGTAGGAGGGATTAGTGGAGGTGTATCTCTGATAGTAAGGGGGATTAGTTGAGGTGTCTCTGGTAGTAAGAGTTATTAGTGAAGGTGTCTCTCTGGTAGTAAGGGGGATTAGTTAAGGTGTCTCTCTGTTAGTAAGAGTTATTAGTGAAGGTGTCTCTCTGGTAGTAAGGGGGATTAGTTGAGGTGTGTCTCTGGTAGTAAGGGGGATTAGTGGAGGTGTGTCTCTGGTAGTAAGGGGGGATTAGTTGAGGTGTGTCTCTGGTAGTAAGGGGAATAGTGAAGGTGTCTCTCTGGTAGTAAGGAAGATTACTTAAAGTGTCTCTTTGGTAGTAAGGGGGTTAGTAGAGGTGTCTCTCTAGTAGTAAGGGGGATTAGTTGAGGTGTGTCTCTGGTAGTAAGGGGAATAGTGAAGGTGCCTCTCTGGTAGTAAGGGGGATTAGTTGAAGTGTCTCTCTGGTAGTAAGGGGGATTGGTGGACTTTTAATGGCTGAGGATCTGTGTAAGCACCAAACTTTATCTATCAAATAATATCTGAGGAATCCTGGTGTGTATTATAATTAATTAGGGGGTTAGTAAAGGTGTCTCTCTGGTAGTAAGAGGGATTAGTAGAGGTGTCTCTCTGGTAGTAAGGGGGATTAGTGGAGGTGTCTCTCGGGTAGTAAGTGGGATTAGTAGAGGTGTCTCTCTGGTAGTAAGGGGATTAGTGGAGGTGTCTCTCTGGTAGTAAGGGGGATTAGTGGAGGTGTCTCTCTGGTAGTAAGGGGATTAGTGGAGGTGTCTCTCTGGTAGTAAGGGGATTAGTGGAGGTGTGTCTCTGGTAGTAAGAGGGATTAGTGGAGGTGTCTCTCTGGTAGTAAGAGGGATTAGTGGAGGTGTCTCTCTGGTAGTAAGGGGGATTGGTGGACTTTTAATGGCTGAGGATCTGTGTAAGCACCAAACTTTATCTATCAAATAATATCTGAGGAATCCTGGTGTGTATTATAATTATTGCAATAGAGCAAAATTTTGGTCACAGAGCTCACCTGTTCCTCTCGTCCTCCGATGAGGTGTCAATGTACCTGCTGTAGATATACTTCAGATCCTGAGAACAAGAGAAAAACACTGAAGTACTGATGCTAATCAAATCACCATCACATGCTGTGACTGACCCAAACACACGCCTGACTTTCTACAGAAAATTCCAGACCCACGATGAAGCATAGACTCTGCTGTCCTCTAATACACGTGTGTGAATCAGATTCCAGAATTCCTTCACTTTGACTCAATGTTTCGACTCACTTTCTCTTCCACTTGTTTGGCGATGTTCTTCACATAAAGTCTGCAGGTTGGTTCGCCGGGTTCGTAGTTCTTAAACACGGACAACTTTTTCATCTCTGACACACACACACACACACACACACATTACACAACGTGCAACATATTATTTATATTAAATAACATAACATTAAACAAACATACACACTGAACAACCAATTTATTGTGTGTGTGTGTGTGTGTGAGAGATTGCTGTACCGTCTCGGGAGAGTCGACCTTTCTCCAGCTCTCTCCTGGAGATAAACTCTGAGGGGATTTCATCCTCTTCCTCTCCACTCTCCTCTGCTCTGCAGCTCTGTGTGCTGGGATAGAGCTTCCCAAATCCCGACGCTTCTGCTTCCTGCTCTGCTGAAACTTTTTTTTGTGTGTGTGTGTGAGAGAGAGAGAGAGAGAGAGAGAGAGAGAGAGAGAGAGAGAGAGAGAGAGAGAGAGAAGAAATTAAGACTCCAAACAGATGTTTTGCTCCCAAATTCTGATTACATCTGATTAGGAATGAAAGTCAGATGGCTAACAAGAGAGGCCACACCTCCTTTCTTAAGAATGAGACACATAGGCCACGCCTCCTTAACCTAGAACCCACACCTATTTCCCTCAGAATGTGAGAAAAGACCACAACTCTTTCACTAAAATAGGGGCCCCACTCACTTCGCATTAACATGACAGACAGAAGCCACACCTCCTTTACATAGACAAAGGCCACACCTCCACTAAGACACAAAGGCCACACCTCCTTCACTGAAACACAGGCCACACTTTCACTAAGATACAGAGGCCACACCTCCTTCACTAAATGAGAGAAGCAGAGGCCACATCTGCTTCACAGAGATATAAAGGCCACACCTTTTTCTCTCAGAATGAGACAAAGGCCAAACCTCATTCACCAAAACAGGGGACCCTCCCACTTTGCATAAACATAGAGGCCACACCCACTTTGCATCAACATAGAAGCCACACCTCCACACCTTCACCTACACAGAGACCACACCTACTTTACATAAGCACAGAAGCCAAACCTGATAAAAAAATCAGGGCAACGTGGAGTCATGTGCTAAAAACACATTTGTTCCGTATGCACCGCATAATCTCAGTGTGTGTGTGTGTGTGTGTGTGTGAGAGACGTCGTATCGTAAATATTCCCACCTGCACGGTGAGGTGAGCTGATGAATATTTACACGTCTGAGAAAACAACGAGTGAAGACGACAGGCGAGTAAAACAAGCGGCTTACACTCCAGTTAAATCTCTTTTATGTGTATATGTGTGTGTGTGTGTGTGTGTGTGTGTGTGTGTAAAAGAAATATGTACAGTAAAAAAAAAAAAAAAGACGATGAGAAATTATGAAGAGCAGCAGCCCGGGACAAATCCCTGAGAAACTTGTCACATACAGATCTACTCTCTGTGTGTGTGTGTGTGTGTGTGTGTGTGTGTGTGTCTGTTGGAGCAGAAAGCCAAAGTCTACAGTGATAAATTCCTCCTCAGAGAATTGGATATAGCCGCTCTCTCCATCTCTTTCCTTATGCCTCTCTCTTTCCCTTCCTTCTCTCTCTCTCTCTCTCTCTCTCTCTCTCTCTCTCTCTCTCTCTCTCTCTCTCCCCTTTTCTCTCTCTCAATTATCCTGAGTCTTATCGTCTTCTTCTCAAACGCTGCTGTTTATCTGTCCAAAACAAGAAGAACGAAAACAACTCCCTGACTCGCTTTATCCTTTTTACACTCCCAGGAAAGCTCAGTGTGTGTGTGTGTGTGTGTGTGTGTGTGTGTGTGTGTGTGTGTGTGTACACCACGTGCTTGTATGTGTGCTGTTAAGGACATCACCAAACAACTTACTTTCCCACAGCTCAGTCAAAACAATGACACGGTCTGATACTCATAAAATATACTGCAACTTCACACACACACACACTGTGAATATATATATATAACAAATCATTTAAAAAAACAAAAAAAATCAAAGAAATATTGAAAAAAATTATTATGAAAAAGAATAAATATTTCCTGGTCCTTAATTAAATGTTATGTTACAAAAATGATTAGATTTAATAGATTTACCAATTATATTTATTAAATGTATCCTTCTCCATATATAAAATATTAATATTTTAAAATTTAAAATAAAACTAAATCTGGAACTAAAATATGAACATTTTATCTCCAGGAATAAAAAATATTTACTTTTAATGGGATTAAATACATATATGGAAAAAAAGAATTATACAAATAGAAAAAAAAAGAACACAAAATAAAACATTTGTAAACAGGATGGTAAAAAAAAAGAATAATGTAAGCCAAAGTTTAAACTAAAAAGTTTAAGATTACGAAGAATAACAAAATAATTTGTATAAAAATATTTACAAAAATAATTTGTAAATTCTTACAGCAGTCAAAAAAATTTAAATACAAATTTAGGTAAAATTGTCAGAAAAACACAAAAACTAAATTATATTTAGTTGATCTCATGTATAGAATTTTTTACAATAATTACAAATAAATGTAGATAACAAAATAAATTAGATCCTGAAAGTCAATATGACAAAAGTAATTTAAAAATAGAATAGAAATTCTAAAAATAATCTAGAACATAAAAGGGGCGGAGCTTCCAACATAAAAAGCCGAAAGAAAAAAAATGCACCACCTGCTGCTTCCTGCTGTGTCTTGTCCTCATCCCCCTCCTCCTCCTCCTGCGTCCTCACGCATGTCTCAGCCGGGATGTGGAACTCGATCTTCTTGGGTCCGAGGTGGAGCGGCTGCTCGAACACATCAGAGGTTCTCAGAGCGAGACCTTGAGCGCTACTGCAAAATACAATACACATTTATTTTTATACTGGTGCAGCTCGAGTCATTAACAGCTCTCTCAGGTGATGCTTTTACCCTGGAGAGGGCACCAGGTGAGAGTTCTGTCTTAGATGGTGCATTGCAAAGAACTTGGATGAGCAGTTCACAGCTCTGTGTGTGTGTGTGTGTGTGTGTGTGTGTGTGTTACCTGTGTGTTTCAGGTTTCCGGGTCTGTGTGGTACCTGTGTGTTGCAGGTTTGGGGGTGTGTGGTACCTGTGGGCTTTAGTTTTGGAAGTGTGTGGTACCTGTGAGCTTCAGGTTTGGGAGTGTGTGTGTGTGTGTGTGTGTGTGGTACCTGTGTGTTTCAGGTTTGGGAGTGTGTGAGTGTGTGGTACCTGTGTGTTTCAGGTTTGGGTGTGTGGTACCTGTGGGTTTCAGGTTTGGGAGTGTGTGTGTGTGTGGTACCTGTGTGTTTCAGGTTTGGGAGTGTGTGTGTGTGGTACCTGTGTGTTTCAGGTTTGGGAGTGTGTGTGTGTGGTACCTGTGTGTTTCAGGTTTGGCAGTGTGTGTGTATGTGTGTGGTACCTGTGTGTTTCAGGTTTGGGAGTGTGTGTGTGTGTGTGTGTGTGTGGTAACTGTGTGTTTCAGGTTTGGCAGTGTGTGTGTGTGTGTGTGTGGTACCTGTGTGTTTCAGGTTTGGGAGTGAGTGTGTGTGGTACCTGTGTGTTTCAGGTTTGGGAGTGAGTGTGTTTGGTACCTGTGTGTTTCAAGTTTGGGAGTGTGTGTGTGTGTGGTACCTGTGTGTTTCAGGTTTGGGAGTGTGTGTGTGGTACCTGTGTGTTTCAGATTTGGGAGTGTGTGTGTGGTACCTGTGTGTTTCAGGTTTGGGAGTGTGTGTGTGTGTGGTACCTGTGTGTTTCAGGTTTGGGAGTGTGTGTGTGTGGTACCTGAGTGTTTCAGGTTTGGGAGTGTGTGTGTGTGGTACCTGAGTGGTTCGGGTTTGGGAGTGTGTGTGTGTGTGGGACCTGTGTGT
>MU568337.1:1107963-1124243 GCA_024362625.1 Silurus asotus | reverse complement strand
GGAGTATGTGTGTGTGTGTGTGGTACCTGTGTGTTTCAGGTTTGGGAGTGTGTGTGTGTGTGTGTGTGTGTGTGTGTGTGGTAGCTGTGTGTTTCAGGTTTGGAAGTTTGTGTGTGGTACCTGTGTGTTTCAGGTTTGGGAGTGTGTATGGTACCTGTGTGTTTCAGGTTTGGGAGTGTGTGTGGTACCTGTGTGTTTCAGGTTTGGGAGTGTGTGTGGTACCTGTGTGTTTCAGGTTTGGGAGTGTTGGAGTGTGTGGTACCTGTGTGTTTCAGGTTTGGTAGTGTGTGGTACCTGTGTGTTTCAGGTTTGGTAGTGTGTGGTACCTGTGTGTTTCAGGTTTGGGAGTGTGTGTGTGTGGTACCTGTGTGTTTCAGGTTTGGAGTGTGTGGTACCTGTGTGTTTCAGGTTTGGTAGTGTGTGGTACCTGTGTGTTTCAGGTTTGGTAGTGTGTGGTACCTGTGTGTTTTAGGTTTGGTAGTGTGTGGTACCTGTGTGTTTCAGGTTTGGGAGTATACAGCAGGTCCTTCAGTTTGGGTTTTTTCCTTTTGGCGGCCATCTTTGTTTTCAGAGGTCGTTTGCACGGTTGGTTAACGAGCCCCATCAGTCTGATCATCCTGAAGAGACAGCACGCAAGGAAAATTATAAATCGTAATTATACATCACTAAAATTCATTATGTGGGCGAGGCTAAATATTCTAATGAGCATGCTTGATTGACAGTCCTCTATCTGTTACCAACCCACTTCAAGCTTCACCCACTACATCACCACTGACTTGTTTTACAGGTTAGCTACATTTCCTTCAAGGTTAGCTTTCACTCGCTAGCCTAGCTGTGATGAATAACCATGTGGGCGGAGCAAGTGTCCTGATTTGCAATGTAAAAAAGTACCCTTCAGTTAGCCCCGCCCATTTTACAACGCTCAGTTTATTGACGCGTGACCCAGGGTGACCCCGTTTGTCCGAACCTCTCTTTATCTTCATCATCGTCGCTTTCGTACTCTGACTCTTCATCGCTGGTACCCTTCGGCAGCGGGGGGTTCTCGGGGGGTAATTCAGGGGGCAGGGGCACCATCGGGGGCAGCAGGCTGTGAGCCAGTGTGTACTGAAAAACCAGCAAAAAGTGAATTTTATTATCCAAGTATGAACCTTTAAAACCAGATCATTTTCACTAATACTGGTGAGGGGCCAATACTTTTACATTTAAATGATAAAATCTGACCGGTATTATTTTGGCACTGTTGGGAATGTTTGCCATACCTGAAGATCTTTGAACTGATTAGGATTATTTTAGATAATCTGGATTATCTGGGATGATCTTAAACAACTATTCTTATTTCAATCTGACTGGGAAGAACTAATCTGATAGGAATAATTTCTGAACACCAGGGTTTTGGGCTAATTAAGTAATAATATTTTAAATGATTAGGATTAGATTAGTATTATTATTTCAGATGTTTAGACTAGTCCAAGTTGAATGAAGTCGTTTTTAATCCGTAGCTGATTTGGATTATTTCATGTTACTGGGATTCATTAAAATAATCTGGATTATCTGGAATGATTATTATAATTGATTCTATCTGATTTGGATAAACAGATCTACTGGGGATTATTTCTGAACACCACCGGGGTTTTAAAATGACTGGGATTAATTAAAATGATTAAGATTAGATAATTAGGATTGGACTAGGATTATTTCAGATGATTGGATTTGTGTTGTAATCTGGGTTAAGGGGTCATTTCATCTGAATGGGATTATTAAAAAATATATATAATAATAATAATATATAAATACTATAGATTATTTAAATTGGATTGTTTTAGATAATCTGGATTATCTAGTGTTGATTGCTACGATTTCATCATGGGACGAGGACTGACTGGGATTAATTGCATTAATGGATCGTATTTGTTCTGACTGGTCCTGTCTGAACATCACTAAAATTGTTTGATCTGACTGGGATTACCTCAAAATGAGTAGGATTATTTTAGATGATTATCTGGGATTATTTTATCGCATTGGAGCCGTTTATGGGGATTATTCTTGCTCATTATTTGAGCTCAATTAAAAAGATTTGGAGATGAGTGGGATGATTTTATCTTATTGGGATTATTCTGTCTGAGTGAGATTACTTTAAATGATCATGACTGATTAACCAGATTGAGATTATTTCCTATTGGGATTATTCAGACCAATTTGGAGTCACGTGCAGAAGCGTAAAAAATGTTTTCGGCTGTTTGTCGTGTGTGTGTGTTTATGTGGATGTGCGATTTTACCGCCAGAGAAGGGGTAGTTACGGGTCCGAACGGACACGGCAGGTTCATCTTATTCATCAGGTGTAGAACCTGCAGGAAAACAAGTTCAAAGTGTCAGCCTTAGCAAAAGAGCAGCAGATACTCCGTGTGTGTGTGTGTGTGTGTGTGTGTGTGTGTGCCTTAGCAAAAGAGCAGCAGATACTCCGTGTGTGTGTGTGTGTGTGTGTGTGTGTGTGTGTGTGTGTGTGTGTGTGTGTGTGTGTGTGCGTGCTGTAATCTGCCTCCATACACCTGCTGTTATGCATCTCACAGACGATAATTGGGACCCAAGCTCCATATGCAGCCAAGATTGTGGGGAGTGACTGCTTTCCCCAGACTGCCTCAGAGCTCAGAGGAGCAACAGCACCACTATGAGGACGGACGAGGAACTGCACTAAACTATTACTGGCCAATATCACCATTTACTCTGTGCATATTATTATATATAACTTGTTACAAATAGTATTATATATACATGAGTGTGTGGTGATAGAGATCCATTCCAACATGGCTGGAAAAATAAAGAAAAGTGAAAATGAACACAAACTTCTCTAGAGAAAGATCACCATAGCAACAGACCAAATCACAGATATAGGCACCTCTATAGGAAACCTGCTCCGATCTGTTTTAGAAGAAACACGTTCTTAGAAGAACTTGTAAAAACAGAAGAGAAGATGTGATCAGACTTCCTCACCCCTACAGTGGAGGTGGAAGCTTAATGGTTTGGGGTTGTTTTGGAGCAGGGAATGTTGAAAACTTATTATGAGTGAAAATAATCAACTTGGCAACCACGCCAGACTTCAGCGCCATGCAATTCTTTCTGGACTGCGTACGTGAAGAACATCTTTGAAGCACGGCAAAGTATTTCAGCTGAATGTTTGGATAAATGAAGTGTTCGGATGCTGAGAGTGTGTGAAGCTGTTCTTCATGCTGAAAGGAGGATTTTTGGTGTGTGACCTACCTGAACGTAGAACTTGGGCACGCTCAGGAGTGCGTGTGTGATGTTCGTCAGGATGGCACTCGAAGGGGGAGGGTATAAATATTTCAGTGTCGGATTTGCTTGGAATTTTAACCTGTGGAGGTGAGAGGTACGATCAGGGCAGAAGATGTCACCAGGAGAAAGAGAGAAATGTGAAAACGTCAAACTCTGTCCCAAAAAATCTATCAGCCAATCAGAAGCGATGATTATATAACACACACACACACACACACACACACGCACACACACACACACACACCCGAGACTGGGAGCGATGCCGGTATCGAGCAGAGGAACACTGGACTGTTGTTGACTTTCCTTCTTCGGCTTTTTATTCAGATCATCACTGAACCTGAAGCAGAAATTTCACACAGAATTCAGATTTCAGTTTCCTGAAACATTTAGAAGATTTATAAGCTCATGGTCTCGGCCGCTTCTGCTCCGCGTACCTGTCAGAAACTTTTGGACTCTTCAGCACGTCGACGTTATCTTGATCTTTGCCGAACTCCACAACCAGCGTGTGGCCCAGGATCCTCAGCTGGTGGAGTCTCCTCAGAGCCTGGGACAGGGTGAGGGTGAAGGACAGAGACAGTGCTGTCTGTGATCTGAACGAGGAGCAGGGACAGGAACGTCAGCGAGATGCTCTTACCTTGGAGGCTGAAGTCTCGCTGGAGAACGTGGCGAAAGCCGTGTGCTTCTAAACACAGAAGGTGACATGGTTTAACTCCCAAACACATGAAAGGTTAGATCAGACTAAAATAAGAAGGAGTAAAAAAGTTAGATCGGAAGGGAATGTGCCAGATGTACTAAAGTTAGATCGGATGAGAATGAGACGGAGACGTATTCAATTTAGATCGGATGAGAACGTGACAGACGTCCTAAAGTTAGATCGGATGAGAATGAGACGGAGACGTATTACATTTAGATCGGATGAGAACGTGACAGACATACTAATGTTAGATCGGATGAGAATGAGACAGAAATGTATTCAAGTTAGATTGGAATATTACGAGACGGAGATGTACAGAAGTTAGATTGGATGAGAACAAGAGAGAGGTGTACTAAAGTTAGATTGGATGAGAACGTGACAGATGTACTAAAGTTAGATCGGATAAGAACTAGACGGAGACGTACTAAGGGGCCCTTATCGGACAGGACGCGCACGGACGAGGCGCCAAAATACACCAGCAGGTCCTCTTTCTCATCTCGGCTCAGGTCTGCAGGAAGGTGTCTCACAATCAGGGTCCTGCTGCGCTTAGTGTGAGCGCTGAGATCGTCCTGATCCACCATGACTCACACCTACACACACACACACACACACACACACACACACACACACACACAAAACAGCCAATAGCAGATTATCATACATTTTTTACATCCAATCACAGGTCAACACAATTTCCAATGTCCAATCACAGATAGCCATTGATTTAAACATCCAATCACAGATCAGTATTGTTCTCAAACATCCAATCACAGATCAGTATTGTTCTCAAACATCCAATCACAGATCAGTTTTGTTCCTGAGGTCCTATAACTAACAATTATCATTTCTGATGTCCAATCAGGGATTATCATCATTTCCAGCATCTAATCCTGGATAATTATCGTTCTTGACATCAAATCACAGGTCAGATTGGGTCCTGACATTCAATCACAAGTCAATATGGTCCCCAACATCCAATCACAAGTTAATATGGTCCTCACAATCTAATAACCAATTACTGATCATTGTTTAGGACTACCAATCATATTTATCATGCAATCCAATCACAGATCGTTGTTGTCACCAACAACCAATCATAGACCCCCATAGTTCCAGGTGTCCAATCACAGTTCATTAACGTTCTTTGTAATTCACATATCGCCATAAAAACACACACACAGAGACAGACAGACAGACACACACACACAGAGACAGACAGACAAACAGAAAGACACACACACACACACACACACACAGACAGACAGACAGACAGACAGACAGGCACACACATACAGAGAGACGGACAGACACACACACACACACACACACACATACACACACACACACACAGACAGACAGACAGGCACACACATACAGAGAGACGGACAGACACACACACACACACACACACATACACACAGACAGACAGACAGACAGACAGACACACACACACACACACACACACACACACACACACACACAGACAGACAGACAGACACACACACACACACACACACACACACACACACACTACCTACTTTCCCCTGGAAACAGTCAGCGGACTGGTTTTGGAGTAGAACACACACACAGTCTTTTCCTGTTTCAGTGCGTCTTTTTTTAAACTGTAAATAAACAAACAACAGAATAAATTAATCTTACTAGCATGCTCGAGCTAGTTACACTAGTTAGCTTAGCAAGCTAGCACGCTAATGTATTCGGAATACCACGCAGCCAAAATACATTTTAACATTTAATATTTTAAAATAAACACAATTGTTATTAAATGTTATATTAATAATAAATAAACACATTCACACGAACCCGCCTGCTTAAAAACGGCTCCAATACAGATTCCCGTATCTCAAATCGCACAAGAGCACTAAACCCTACAACCGGAACCGGAAACCTCCCTACCTAGGGTATATCTTTAGGCGCCTAGTTGCTATATTGAGATACGACCCTGCTTTTAAAAGGCGGGCTTTAATCCAGGAAATCCGCTGAATCTCTGGGTGCTGATTGGTTGCCGTAAATCCTGAGCTTGATGATTGGTTTTTGAAACATGTCAATCATAGATGAAAGGAGACTTTTGTGATTGGTTAAAGACGCGACGGTGTTTCTGGTGAGAGATTTGATTGGAGCGTAGAGATGTCAGTCCTAAAACAGTCCAGCCCATAAAGATATGATGTTCCTTATTTGGCCAAGAGATGGCAGTATTTCCAATAAAAATATTTTTTCCGCTGGGTTATTATGTATCTAGCGATATTATCTCTTTTGCCACCAGATGTCAGTGTTGTCAAAAAAATAAACACTTTTAAACGTCAATCCTGTTTAGTCAGAAAACTGTGGACAAAAAGACTTTATACAGCAAATAATGTCCAGGTATAAAGTCTTTCTGAATAATAAACACATGACTAAGAAAGAGTTGCGTTTTTCCTCAAATCGTTTCTTCGTCACTTTTGAGCATTTGAGTGGAAAAAACACCATGATGTTGAACAGAAGCTAAATCTGGAATCTCTGCCTCTTACCACGGTGTTGGAGAGACACAAGTGTGTAGGACGTCTTTCAATGTGGTGGCATGAAATTTTCCCTTCACTGGAACTACAGTAGGGGACCCAAAACCTGCACACAAAGCTGGATGTGTGTAGCTGATCTTCTATAAAGCTCTAAACCCTGTTGAGATGAATGTGAACACTGACTGCACCCCAGACCTCCTTACCTTCTCACCTACATCACTACCTGACTTTACTAACACACTCATAGCTGGAGGAATCTCCACCAAATCTCCACACAATCTAAAGAAACATCTTCTCAGAAGAGTGGAGCTTATAATGAGCGCAAATGGAGACTAAATGTGGAATGCGATGTTCCAAAAGGAGCAATCTTATGGTCAGTTGTCCAGAAACCTTTGTCTATATGGTGTATAATATATGCTGCAGATGTGTAAAATGTACAAGACAAAAGTTACAGATTGTGATCCAGATGTGAGCTTTTTTTACATGTCCATTTGACAGAGAACCTTCTACAAAAAGTATTTGAGGGTTAGTGTCCTTGTTTAAAGGCTCAGCAACTTGTGCTGTGATCTGACCTCATGACCTTCTCATCAAAAGTCAGAAGATCAACACTGTACCACTGAGCTACTGCTTCAGCATAAACACTTACATGCTTGGACTCAGTCTGCCTCTTATATAAAACTGCAATTAGCATTATTATCTAAACCGCATGAACCGAGTGTCCCTCTCGTCCCTCTCGTCCCCTCGTCCCCCCCGACCCGACCCCGAGTCGTTCTCCTAAAAATGTTGTCAGTGAGCCTCGAAATTCCTGTGCAAATGAACTCTTTTCTTCGCCTGTGACATGGACATTCCTTCCAGCTGGGACACAATGCTGCCTTTCAGCCTCGGAGACGTCCCAGGTGAAGGAGGAGCGCCGGACACTCAAACCCGAGAACCGAGAGGAGAAAACGTCCCTCATCCAAGACAAGTTTTGTGAACTCACTAATAATTTCAATGACACAATATAAATTTCTCCTGCTAGCAATTCATTCTACTTACATCTCGATCAGAATTAGCTGTTAGATGGTAAAATATCTGTTATCTGTATCTTAGATTGCTTTTAAATGCGTTTACTTTTCATACTCGTAGCGATAGAAGCATAAAGCTACCGAGTCAGCATTAAACTAATGGCATATCTGAAACATCACACACTCACCAGCGTTACAATAAATCCTGAGCATAATGTTTTTTTTTTTTTAAAGTGAGAAATTACAGTTTTTTCAAAAACACTTTTTGATTTCATGTCATACATTAATATTTTTTTTAAATAATTTCTTTATGTTAAAAAATTCCAAAGTAAATGTTTCTTCCATAAAGTTTTATTTTTTTATTTTGTAAAATTTCTTCATGTAAAAACATTTCCAATAAAATGTGTTTCCTGAAATAAAGACTTCTAGGGGAAAAAAATCCTTATATAAAGATTTTCTCAATTTCTCAAGCAACAATTTTTCTACATTTTCTAAAGTAAATTTTCTAAAATAAATAATACTATTTACAATTTATTAAAAAGTTTAGAAGTTTAGACTAGTAAATCCTTTTTTTTTTTTACATGAGAAGTGGTAGATCTGAGGGAAATGCTCTGGGTTATTGATCAGAAGTTTGGGGATACAAGTCCCAGGGTTGCCAAGCATTGCCCTTAACCCTCAGTGCTCCAGGGGTGCTGTGTCATGGCTGACCTCCCACACTGACCCCAGCTTGCTAACTTTGCTGGGATATTTGAAGAAAGAATTTCACTGTGCTGTAATGTACATGTGACAGGTACAAAGACTATTTAACCCTTTTATTATTTTAAGGCTCAAGTGGAATTTTTTTCTTAAAACATTTTTAATTTAATATTTTTTCAAGTTTAGATTTTAATACAAAATAATCTTATCTAAAAATTTTCTCTAAAAAGTTTATGTAAATATTTTTATTCAAAGATTCCTTGTGTAAAGATCTGCATAAGTAAAGTTTTCTTACATGAAGATTTTTTCAATAAAAAATTTGATTATAAAAGTAATGTTTTGTACATAAACATAAAACAACAAAAAACCCAGTAAACTTTTCACATTTGAAAAAGACTCTAAATAAAGGTTTTTTCTCAAATATGTATCATGTAAAATTCCTCTTAAAGATATTACATTTTCTAGAGTGAAGACATTTTAAATAGAATTTTTCTCTAGAATGTTTTTTCTAAGTAAACCTTTCTAAAGTAAATATTTTCTTAAGTCTTTTGTGCACTTTCATTTGTTTTTTTTACGTTTTTAAGTAAACATTACTTTCTTACATTGAAATTGTTATTTTAGAGTCACAAAACAAATTCTAGGTAAAATATTCCAAAAGATTTACTTGAAATATTTATCGTAAAACTATTTTCATGAAATCTTTTTAAATAAAAACTTTTTCAATAAAAAATTTTCTCAAGTGAATTCTTTCTATGGAAAGATTCATTATGTAAAGTTTTTCTCAAGTAAAATGTCTTATTTAATTTATACAGTTTTTAAAGCAAAAAATTCTTATATAAAGATTTTTTTCAAGTAAAGTTTCTTTACTAAAGTAAGCATTATTTTAAAACATTAACAAAATGCTTTTAAAAAGTTTCTTACATGAAATGATTTCAAAATAAAGATTTTTTATTTGAAAAAAATGTAAAAATGCTTTCTATGCAAATATTTCTCATGTAAATAAATTCTACAGTAAAGTTTTTCAAGTTACTTATGTATATTAATGCAAATTCCAGATTGCCTTCATACTTAACAAAATTATTACAAACAAGTTTCTCTTATAAAAAAGTGTTATTTTCATAAAAAATATATCATGAAATGTTTTTCCTAAAGTTTTCTTGTAAAGATTTCTTATACATAGATTCTTATGAAAAATAATTCTAATGTAAAGTTTCATAAGTAAACATGGAATGTAATTTTCCTCAAATTTGTGCAAACAAAACTCTATAATGACAACATGAACAACAGACAACAAGTTTAAAATCTTTGCAAATGTATACAAAATAAATAATGAATAAAATCACGTACATAAGTATATTCACAGCCTTTGCTCAATACTTTGTTGATGCTCTTTTTGGTCTTTTTGAGTTTGTTGCTACAAGCTTGTCACATCTATTTTTGGGCAGGTTCTTCTCAAGGAACCTCTCAAAATCCACAAGGTTATATGGGGGTGTCGATGCAAAGCCATTTTCAGATCTCTCCAGAGATGAGGTTCTATCAGGTTCTAGTCTGGGCTCTGGCTGGTCCACTCAAGGACATCCCTGTAGCCACTCCTTTGTTATCTTGGCTGTGTGCTGAGGATCGTTGTCTCTACTTAAAGGATCTGTGCCATGATGAGGCCACCAAACTATGATATTTTTTATCAGTGTGAATAAGAAACGATTAGCAAATCTGTCTGAGACACTGAACTACAGCACAATGCCACCATGAGAAGATTTACACAGAGATAAGAGTCCAATTGACTTTTTTAGATAACGATGAAATGATGAAGTTTGACACTTAGGATTCTACATCAGATAAACATCTCAACAAGGCTCCAAATCAAACTTACTTTTATTGTCAAATTAACAGGCAAGAAACATGTTTGTACGAGACTGTCATCAGATCAGATCAGATCCGATCAGATTCCACAGCAATGTGCGCTGCAGATGTGCATTTGGGTTGATGAATGTGGCTCCAGGCTTGGCCTGTCAAAATAGAAGATCAGATCTAAACTCTTATCACGTCAAGCTCTGAGGAAAAGCATGAAAAACTCATTCTGACATTTTTTTTTTTACTTGAATAAATGATTATTACTGCCAAACAGCAAAACATGCAGCTCAGAGCTCGAGTGTTGGTAAGACCTTTCATGAAGATATGCTTTATATGGATTAAAGTGAAAGAGATCCTTCTGATTCTGATTCTCCTGCTTCTTCACTGTTTGTAAATTCACCTGCTACATGGGCTAATCCTCATGCTTCAGCATCTGCACCTCCACCTGTTTTGTTATTCTTCAGCCTTTTTTTTCCTCCCCCCCTGACATCTTTAATAGATGTTCCTCCACTATCTAAACATCTAAATGATCTTCTATAGTTTAGCCTGATTTCCTCAACATCTACAGCTCCACCTGTTTCATAATTTAATTTGATATTTTACCATCTAACCATCCACCTGCTCTGCCATTGTCCTGTCCTTTCACCATCTACATCTCCTGCTATATTATGGTCCTCTCCTCCCCTATCCAATCACAATACCCATCAACCTGCTCTTCCATGGTCCTGTCCTGTTCTTTCACCACTTGCATGTTCTCCCGTTCACTTGTATTTCTGTCCTCCACCATCTACACTTCCAGTTGCTTTGCCATGGTCCTGTCCTGTCCTTCTACTACCTACACGTCCACCTGGTCTTCCATGGTCCTGTCCTCCTACTCTATTAAATACACCTCAACCTGTTCTCCCACAGCCCTGTCCTTCAGCACTGCCATGGTTCCATCCTCCTTTAATATCTACACCACCATATTTTCTCTCAAGGTCCTGTCTTGCTCCTCCACCATCTGCATGTCCACCTGCGCTCTCATAATCCTGTCCTCCACCACATACACTTCCACCTGCTTTCTAATGGTCTTGTCCTGATCCTTGATCTCCATCTAAATGTAGCTAGCTTGACTAGCCGCATGTGTTTCCTTGTTGAAAAACTCCTGCTCCTGCTTTATCTCATATCACCGCACCATTAACAGGGTATCAAGAGTGATACGTTTTCCAAATCACTATAGACTGGAATTTGCGAGAGAAAAAAAATCACCTTATTGTCCTTTAGGAAGAATAACAGCTCCACATGACGGCCCTGGAGCTAAATAAAGGTGCCATAATGGGCACTTTGTGGCTGAATGTGGTGGGAAAAAAATTCCCAAAGCATCTGCAGCAAACCTTCTGCAGGCAACCGAATCCAGATGACTGGTGTGACGGCCAAATCCTCTCACAAACGCCTGTGTGTTTCCTTGTATTTTTAACTGCATAAACACACCAGAATAACTGTCTGTGTGTGTGTGTGTGTGTGTGTGTGTGTGTGTGTGTGTGTGTGTGTGTGTGTGTGTGTGTGTGTGTTTGTGGTAATTTATCTAAAAATACAGTCACTTAAGTCAAATGAAGTTTGACACATTTATTATAAATGAAAGTGAAAATGTCGTAATTAATGTAATTAAATCAAGTTTGAGTTTGCAGTTGTGTTAGCATTTTATGCTAATTGTCAGGTTTGTGGAAGTCAGGAGGACACCAGGAGTACCAGACTGTAACCATGTGAGAAGTTCATGACCGGACACAGTCATCATGCCTGGTTTTACCTCACCAGTGCTGCTTGATTTGTATTTAAGATATACATTAAGATACAATACGGTTTGAAGACCCTGATAAGACATTGATGAATAGTATTTGGAAGACCTCCACTTGCTCCATGGTCCTGTGTTGTTCCTTAACAAACAATGCCATGGTTCAGTTTTTCCCCATCAGTGGCACCTCCAGCTACTCTTTAATGGTCACGTCCTTTTCCTACAACATTGATACTTCCACCTACTCTGTAATGGTCCTGTCCTGTTTTTTCAACATCAACAACTTCACATGTTATGTCATGGTTTAGTCCTTCTCCATCATTGACACCACCACCTGTTCTTCCATTGTCCTGTCCTGTTCCTTCACAACACATCTAACTGCTATGTCATTGTCCTGTGCTGTTCTTTCTACATCAACATCTGCACCTGCTCTGCCATGGTCCTGTCCTTCTCCCCATCATTCATACATTGACCTGCTCCATCATAATCCATTCCTGTTCCTTCAAAATCAACACTTCCATCTGCTCTGCAATGGTTCTGTCCTGGTCCAACTACATACACACCTCCACCTGTTCAGTAATGGTCCTTTCCTGGTCCTTCAACATCAACATCTCCACCTGCTTTATCATGGTCTTGTCCTGGTCCTTCTACATCTACATCTCTACATGCTTCATCATGGTCCTGTCCTGTTCCTTTTACATCTATATCTTCGGCTGCTTCACCATAGTCCTGTCCTGTTCCTTCTACATCTACATCTCCACCTGCTTCACTATAGTCCTGTCCTGTTCCTTCTATATCTACATCTCCACCTGCTTTACCATGGTCCTGTCCTGTTCCTTCTACATCTACATTTTCAGCTGCTTCACCATGGTCCTGTCCTGTTCCTTCTACATCTACATCTCCACCTGCTTCACTATAGTCCTGTCCTGTTCCTTCTATATCTACATCTCCAACTGCTTTACCATGGTACTGTCCTGTTCCTTCTACATCTACATCTTCAGCTGCTTTACTATAGTCCTGTCCTGTTCCTTCTATATCTACATCTCCACCTGCTTCACCATGGTCCTGTTCTGTTCCTTCTACATCTACATCTTCAGCTGCTTCACTATAGTCCTGTCCTGTTCCTTCTACATCTACATCTCCACCTGCTTGACCATGGTCCTGTCCTGTTCCTTCTACATCTTCATCTCCACCTGGCTCATCGTGGTTCTGTCCTGATCCCTCAACATCAACACCTCCATTTGCTTCAACATGGTCCTGTCCTGTTTCTTCCACATCTACACTTTCCCCTTCTTCACCATGGTCCTGTCCTGTTCCTTCTACGTCTTCACCTGGTTCATCATGGTTCTGTCCTGGTCCCTCAACATCAACATCTCCAGGGATACGCAGTATTTATGATATGTATTTCAAATATAAAATAGGATTTAGTCATTTGTATTTGTGAATGTTGAAAACGGCTTCATATTTTGTACCAAAATCCTTTAATGTTTTGTATTTTTTAAATTCTGTAAAATATTTTGTTAGAACTTCTACATGATGACATCATAAAAACGCGCCGTCTGATTGGGGCTACTCTGTATTTTGCTCAGACTTGTTGAGATCTGAAAGGAAATTGTATCCATATGGAAGAAGGTGGTGAAGGTAAGAATCCTGCAGGCTGCCAATTAGGTGTCTAGTGATTAATATATAAATATTCGATTGCTGAATTTTGCACCCTGAGTGAAGTAGCTGTTTAGTAGGAAGATGTTTTTGCATGAATGACTGTCTGATAAATAACATGTTATTATATATAGTTAGAAACGAGTTGTTATGAATGCAGTGTAAAATACATTTTGATGTCTCTTTGCCGGACCCTGAACACCTCCACCTGCTCTGTAATGGTCCTACGCTTTTCCTCCACCATTTAAAACCTCTGTGGTCCAGTCCCACAATTCTTTCCTGGAATGTAAGTTATAAAGGTTGTGAGTGAACAATTCCTTTAAACACCTGTGATATAATAATCAGGTAGAAATATTAAATGGTGACACCCCAAACCCTAAACCCCTCACTCCCACCCTACTCAGATTTTCCAATTTGGTACGGTCCATTCTATAGGCGACTGAGTGAAGGAATGTGCGTATTCCCTCAAGGTGAATTTTTTGAGCGACACAAAAATCCAACACATCAACCCATATCTCAGGGCGAGGGAGGTGTTTCATCCTGAACCATGAAAATCAGCTCCATCAGACAAACCTGTAAAAAATGTTCCTGGCTGATTTTTTGCTTCAATTGTAATTAAAAGCTGGAAACACAAAACAAAGCTGAATTCCATCAGAGATCCACAGGTTTTACCCACATGAGTGGCTTCATGTCTCCTCGAGTCTATTTTGGCGCCGGATTGAACGATTCACTTTCTTTGATGGCCAAGATCTCGCTCTGATTATTTGTCTTGTCCGGAAATAATGGGGTTGTGGGGGAATAAACCTCGAACCTCGATATGGTTCAAATGGTTCACTTTTATTTCTTCTTTCAGACAGACAGCAAAGACAACCTTCTAACGCATGACCCTTTTACTCACACTCACCTTTCTAGTGCAAAAGAAAGAAAAAAGATGAAATAAAAGCAGACGTTCTTTTCCTGTTCCGTCTCCAGGAAGTTACAGCTCTACCTCTGCCATGTTAATCTGTAATCTATGTGAATCTCAGGACACGCCTCCGTCTACGTAGCATTGTGATACGTCATGTTCACGTAGCAGCAGCGGTGCTGAGAGAACGCGCTCGAGAAACAGTTTAGCGCCGAGAAATTGATCTACATACAAAATACTGGTCACATAAAAGTGTAGCGCATCTAATAATAATTTAATTTAATAAATGAATTCAAAAAAATTCAATAATAATAACAACTAAATATACAAAAAACAATAACAAATAAATTAATCAATTAATAGACATTTATGCCAATTAACCAGTTCATTAAACATGTATGGGTTGATTATTGTGTTTTATTTAATTGTCCATTTATCAATGTATTATTATCAGTACTGTACCATTTGTATGAATGTACCATTTTATCAAAAAAGTTGCCAATATTTTTGAGCTTTCTCGATTCGCACATTTGGACTTCCTGTTCGTGTGTCGTCATGGTTACCAAACCCCCTTTCCATTGCAGGGTATATATGTTAACAGTAGTCAGGACGTACACGTGGACAGATGATAAATTTGACTCGACAGTAATTAGAGCTTTGGGGAACAAATGTGTTCATTACGCAGAGTCACACACTGGTTCATCCTGCCAGCGAACCATAGAACATCTGTGTTCAGGAGAGTTTTTTTTATAGCAGGCTGTCCAACATGTGCTCAGGAAAAAAGTCTGTTAGAGGAGCATGTTTTTACAATTTTATAGGCGACATGACAAGAGCATGAGTTCACCGGATTCTGAAATGGCTGAGTGTGTACCTAAAGGATGTTCATTAAGCAAATAAATAAGAGCAAACACACCGGGGGGCTAAATGATATGTTTTTAGGTATATTGGGAAAGTTGACGGTATCCAGACTGAGGTTACGCACATGATTTTCTGAGCTCTATTAGGAATTATTGACGTTTACAATGGGGGAATAAATCCAAGCTATTCTATTAAGGAGGCAAAACACCAACCTCAACTCAGTCCAAATGTCTTCTATCAGTGGAAAAATC
Organism: Silurus asotus; assembly: GCA_024362625.1. Classification (NCBI taxonomy): domain Eukaryota; kingdom Metazoa; phylum Chordata; class Actinopteri; order Siluriformes; family Siluridae; genus Silurus; species Silurus asotus. Next base: position 1,108,754 of record MU568337.1, on the reverse strand, counting down.
CCCAACTGCTGGAACATGCTCCACTATGGGACCATGATCCAGTACTGTACCATGGAAGACTTGCTAAATGAGGATGGGTTCCCTTTTTGAGTCTGGTTCCTCTCAAGGTTTCTTCCTCATAACATCTAAGGGAGTTTTTCCTTGCCACCGTCACCATCTCAATGGCTTTGAGACAATGTCTGTTGTGAAAAGCGCTATAGAAGTAAACTTGACCTGACTTGACCACTGGTTTTCAAGGACCTTCTGGGTAAAATGTTATTGATATGACACTGTGTTTATTCAAAAGACCCAGTGATGTAATTCAATGTGAAATACATGTTAATCACAAGCTATAAGTATATTCATGATTGTTCTTTTATTTATTTACTAAATAATGACTTTCTGTCTATATTCACCAATCAGGCATAACATTATGACCTTATAACATTCTGAGTGGTGAAGTGAAGAACACTGATTTTATAAGCAGGAAAAATGGCTGGGCGTAAGGATTTGTGTGAGTTTGACAAATTGTGACGTCTAGACGTCTGGGTAAGAACATCTCCAAAACTGCAGCTCTTGTGGGATGTTTCTGGTCTGCAGTGGTCAGTATCTATTAAAAGTGATCCAAGGAAGGAACAGTGGTGAACCAGCGACAGGGTCGTGGGCGGCCGAGGATCATTGATGCATGTGGGAGCGAAGGCTGGTCCGTGTGGTCCAACAGACGAGCTCCTGTAGCTCAAACTGCTGAAGAAGTTCATGCTGTTGATGATCAGGACTGTTTTAGCAGCAAATGGGAACCAACATAATATTAG
>MU568337.1:1097963-1102963 GCA_024362625.1 Silurus asotus | reverse complement strand
GAAAACTCTTGCCAGGATGACTTCCTGTAGCCCAGCAATCCTGAAACGAAATGAGCCACGATTTATGTTAAATAAACCCGCACTCCTGGGGATCACAGGGGTCACCTCAGGTCATTCACCCACCGGTCCTGCTGCATTGTGGGATTTGTTTTTTTTTCATGATTCGGGTTAAACTGGGTTTAGGTTCTGATCTTTTTCAGATTTATTTTTAATTCTAAATGTGAGTAAGTGTATGAAATCTGCGTTATGGCGCATAGACAAACTTCATAATAATAGATAGCAGAAAACAGGATCTATAGACTACAACTTCACAATGTACTATGTGTTTATGAAGCATGTATGGATGAAGTGTCTCCAGTGTCAGAGCTTTATAACAATCATCCCGTTCCACATTTAGTCTCCATCTGCTCTTACAAACAAACTCAAGCCTTCTGGGAAGATTCTGCAGAGATTTGCGTTCATTCAGCCATAAGATCTTAAATAAGATCTTCCACTCCAAACCACGTATCTTCATGGAGCTGATAATTGGAACAGGTATCGAGTCTCCTGGTTCAAATGAAGGAAAAATTTCACCCTATACAATTTTGTGTCTCCAACAGTTTGAGAAAGAACCACATATGGGTGGAGAAGTTGGTTTGTCACAATACTTTTGGCATATAGAATACTAATCTGGGCTGTGCATGTTACAAGGAGATGAAAACTCCATCAAGGCATCACGATGGATCAGGCTGGTTCCGGAAAGCAGAAATTAACAGGATATCTCTGGAACATGATGAGCTCCTGATAACCTACATTTAATATACCATGGAGCTGGAACAGGTTTTGGGTCTCCTAGTTCCAAAGACGTCTAATACAAGTGTGTGTGCATCCCATTTTTGTGGTAACAGTTTGGGGAAGAACCACATATGGGTGGAAAAATCGGGGGTCCCAATACTTTTGGAGAGACTGTGTATAGATCTATACTGATTTTATTTACTGGAATTTGAGGAACAGTCGTGATCTTTCTGCCTCCATGTTGGATCGCTTCTTCTGCAGTTTTAATTCAGTTTCTTTTCTCTTAAGCTCAATAATGAAGCGTTTGATATGTAAAATCTGCGGTTATTTATTTATCGATTTATTTTCCATTTTTCCGCACTTGTGTTCTCATCACGACCTTGACGGATTTTTCAGACTTCATATGAAACAGTTTCTCACATTTTCATTAGTGGGAAGAAAAAAAATCCCACTGAATAAACAGAGGACACACACACACACACACACACACACACACACACACACAGAGGAGCCTCTGTGTACAGGAATGCTTACTCTACACACTTTTCACCTTCAAGCTGAGGTTTTTTGGTCGGAGCGAGTGGAGAGACTGGAGCTGCTCAAATGTTAGAAACTGCTAGAGATACTGGAGGGGAATGTTCTGGGAATGTTCTGGGAATGTTCTGGGATTGTGTCCCTTCGTTTTAAGGACCTTCAAAAACTTTTTATGACCATCTGGTGGATATTTTAATCCTAAGAACAAACAAAGACATTCTTTTCTGTGTGTGTGTGTGTGTGTGTGTGTGTGTGTGTGTGTGTGTGTGTGTGTGTGTGTAGGTGGGTTGGTTGGTAGGTAGGTGTGGATGGAAAACAGGGTCAGATGGGCGGCTCAGGATTCCATCTAAACGCCGGCGTTTGCTTTTCTGTATGAATACTAAGACATCACAGAGTAACGAGAGGATGTGAAATTAAAGTGTTTTGTTTCGAAATTAATCTGTATTGAAATCCGGATCAAACTCCGTTTTAAGAGTTACAACAGCGTTACATTAACACACACATTTCTATAGTGACAAAACTCAAGTCGAGTGGCTTTTGCTGTCATTTTAACCATATAGAGTCCAGAACACAGTGAAACCACACAACCTTCATCCAGGAACAAAATGCTCCATGAAAAAACACACAAAAACACACAACTAACCAGTGCAGTCCAGTCCATTTGTATTAATCTCTCAGTACCTCTTTCCGTATGGCAGGAAGGAGAAAACAGTGTGTGAAGAGTGTGTGTGTGTGTGTGTGTGTGTAAAGAGTGTGTGTGAGGAGTGTGTGTAAGAGAAGTGTGTGTGAGGAGTGTGAGTGTGTGTAAGAGAAGTGTGTGTGAGGAGTGTGAGAAGTGTATGTCAGGAGTGTATGTGAGGAGTGTGTGTGTGAGGGGTGTGTGTGAGGAGTGTGTGTGAGGGGTGTGTGTGCGGAGTGTGTGTGAGGGGTGTGTGTGAGGAGTGTGTGTGTGTAAGAGAAGTGTGTGTGAGGAGTGTGAGAAGTGTATGTGAGGAGTGTATGTGAGGAGTGTGTGTGGGGAGTGTGTGTGAGAGGTGTGTGTGAGGGGTGTGTGTGTGTGTGAGGAGTGTGTGTGAGGGGTGTGTGTGTGTGTGTGAGGAGTGTGTGTGAGGGGTGTCTGTGTGTGAGGAGTGTGTGTAAGGGGTGTGTGTGTGAGGGGTGTGTTTGTGAGGAGTGTCTGTAAGGAGTGTGTGTGAGGAGTGTGTGTGAGAGGAGTGTGTGTAAGGGGTGTGTGTGTGAGTAATGTGTGTGAGGGATGTGAGGAGTGTGTGTAAGGAGTGTGTGTGAGGAGTGTGTGTGAGGTGTGTGTGTGTGTGTGTGTGTGTGTGTGTGTGTGTGAGGGGTGTCTGTGTGTGAGGAGTGTGTGTGAGGGGTGTTTGTGTGTGAGGTGTGTGTGTGTGAGGGGTGTGTGTGAGGAGTGTGTGTGAGGGGTGTGTGTGTGTGTGTGTGTGTGTGTGTGTGTGTGTGTGTGTGGAGTGTGTGTGAGGGGTGCCTGTGTGTGAGGAGTGTGTGAGGGGTGTGTGTGAGAAGTGTGTGTGAGGAGTGTGTGTGAGGAGTGTGTGAGGTGTGTGTGTGTGAGGAGTGTGTATGAGAAGTGTATGTGAGGAGTGTGTGAGGTGTGTGTATGAGGAGTGTGTATGAAGAGTGTGCAAGGAGCATGTGTGAGAAATGTGTGAGGAGTTAGTGTGAGGATAGTGTGAGGAGTGTGTATAAGAAGTGTGTGTGAGGAGTGTGTGAGGTGTGTGTATGAGGAGTGTGTATGAAGAGTGTGCAAGGAGCATGTGTGAGAAATGTGTGAGGAGTTAGTGTGAGGATAGTGTGAGGAGTGTGTATAAGAAGTGTGTGTGAGGAGTGTGTGAGGTGTGTGTATGAGGAGTGTGTATGAAGAGTGTGCAAGGAGCATGTGTGAGAAATGTGTGAGGAGTTAGTGTGAGGATAGTGTGAGGAGTGTGTATAAGAAGTGTGTGTGAGGAGTGTGTGAGGTGTGTGTATGAGGAGTGTGTATGAAGAGTGTGCAAGGAGCATGTGTGAGAAATGTGTGAGGAGTTAGTGTGAGGATAGTGTGAGGAGTGTGTATAAGAAGTGTGTGTGAGGAGTGTGTGAGGTGTGTGTATGAGGAGTGTGTATGAAGAGTGTGCAAGGAGCATGTGTGAGAAATGTGTGAGGAGTTAGTGTGAGGATAGTGTGAGGAGTGTGTATAAGAAGTGTGTGTGAGGAGTGTGTGAGGTGTGTGTATGAGGAGTGTGTATGAAGAGTGTGCAAGGAGCATGTGTGAGAAATGTGTGAGGAGTTAGTGTGAGGATAGTGTGAGGAGTGTGTATAAGAAGTGTGTGTGAGGAGTGTGTGAGGTGTGTGTATGAGGAGTGTGTATGAAGAGTGTGCAAGGAGCATGTGTGAGAAATGTGTGAGGAGTTAGTGTGAGGATAGTGTGAGGAGTGTGTATAAGAAGTGTGTGTGAGGAGTGTGTGAGGTGTGTGTATGAGGAGTGTGTATGAAGAGTGTGCAAGGAGCATGTGTGAGAAATGTGTGAGGAGTTAGTGTGAGGATAGTGTGAGGAGTGTGTATAAGAAGTGTGTGTGAGGAGTGTGTGAGGTGTGTGTATGAGGAGTGTGTATGAAGAGTGTGCAAGGAGCATGTGTGAGAAATGTGTGAGGAGTTAGTGTGAGGATAGTGTGAGGAGTGTGTATAAGAAGTGTGTGTGAGGAGTGTGTGAGGTGTGTGTATGAGGAGTGTGTATGAAGAGTGTGCAAGGAGCATGTGTGAGAAATGTGTGAGGAGTTAGTGTGAGGATAGTGTGAGGAGTGTGTATAAGAAGTGTGTGTGAGGAGTGTGTGAGGTGTGTGTATGAGGAGTGTGTATGAAGAGTGTGCAAGGAGCATGTGTGAGAAATGTGTGAGGAGTTAGTGTGAGGATAGTGTGAGGAGTGTGTATAAGAAGTGTGTGTGAGGAGTGTGTGAGGTGTGTGTATGAGGAGTGTGTATGAAGAGTGTGCAAGGAGCATGTGTGAGAAATGTGTGAGGAGTTAGTGTGAGGATAGTGTGAGGAGTGTGTATAAGAAGTGTGTGTGAGGAGTGTGTGAGGTGTGTGTATGAGGAGTGTGTATGAAGAGTGTGCAAGGAGCATGTGTGAGAAATGTGTGAGGAGTTAGTGTGAGGATAGTGTGAGGAGTGTGTATAAGAAGTGTGTGTGAGGAGTGTGTGAGGTGTGTGTATGAGGAGTGTGTATGAAGAGTGTGCAAGGAGCATGTGTGAGAAATGTGTGAGGAGTTAGTGTGAGGATAGTGTGAGGAGTGTGTATAAGAAGTGTGTGTGAGGAGTGTGTGAGGTGTGTGTATGAGGAGTGTGTATGAAGAGTGTGCAAGGAGCATGTGTGAGAAATGTGTGAGGAGTTAGTGTGAGGATAGTGTGAGGAGTGTGTATAAGAAGTGTGTGTGAGGAGTGTGTGAGGTGTGTGTATGAGGAGTGTGTATGAAGAGTGTGCAAGGAGCATGTGTGAGAAATGTGTGAGGAGTTAGTGTGAGGATAGTGTGAGGAGTGTGTATAAGAAGTGTGTGTGAGGAGTGTGTGAGGTGTGTGTATGAGGAGTGTGTATGAAGAGTGTGCAAGGAGCATGTGTGAGAAATGTGTGAGGAGTTAGTGTGAGGATAGTGTGAGGAGTGTGTATAAGAAGTGTGTGTGAGGAGTGTGTGAGGT
>MU568337.1:1090463-1092963 GCA_024362625.1 Silurus asotus | reverse complement strand
TATATCATGCTACATCATTCTATATCCCATTACACCAAACTACCTCCTGTTAGCAGTGAGCAGTCGGGGGATTATAAGTGCTTTACTGTGAGTGTACTAATATTCCAAATCCGGTATCACTGCAACATTTCATTTTATCCGTACGGTCACCTTTTTAACGGTAGCTCTGCTGGCCTTAGACTTTGCAGCCACGTGTGACTCAGCACAGCAAATATCTTTCCTAACATCTGGCCTGCATCTGCTCAGTCTAGCGTGTGTTCGGCAGCAACGACACAATGACATGACATTTACCTCCAGCAGGTCAAAGTTCACCACCAGAACCAGACCTCAGACGCATTGGCATTGTAAAAACTCCAGACACGTAAAAAAAAAAAAATAATAATAATAATAATAATAATAATAATAACAATAATAATAATAATAAGCACGTGCTATTGGAATATTCGAGGTTCCTGGCTGAAGGTTTGCATAATAATGAGAGAAGCAGATAAGAATTTAGCCAAGGACGTGTCTCGAACAGCTCTTACACGTGTTCTTGGCAGCGTCGAGGTTCAACTCCGCCAGGAGTTATTTACGAGCTGATAATAACCATATAACACACTGTGCAGTCCTTCGTTTCATGGTGATCCAACGGCAGGCAGAAAACACGACTTAATGAATGGTCGTACACACGCATGGAGAAAGTGTGAGGAAAAGAAAAAAACCTCACGCTAATAAATACAAAACTTCCTTTGTGTAGACTTGTTAGAACTCCTGATGATTGTTTGGAGTTCCTCATTGTTCCGTCAAATCATATCATGTTTTTATACATACAAGATGATCTGCTGTGGCGACCCCTAATGGGAGAAGCTGAAAGAAGAAGAAGCTATCTTATATCATTTACATAGTCCTTATCCAGATCCTTAGGGCTCCATGTGCTCCTGAGATATCTGCAATCCTGTCCATATCTGCTCTCCAGACCTGATATGGAATTCTTATCACCTAAAAACATAGACAGCCTGAAGATACACTTGGGACACCTGACTTCTCCAAGATGTGGTTTCTCTTTAAACCTCAAACCCTCAAGGTTCTTTCTTGGAGGTGATGGCATGAAATGTTCCTTTCAATTGAACTAGAAGACTCAAATCTGTTCCACAAATTGCACAAAGCCATATCCATAAAGATCTGCTTCACATGATGAAGATTATTATTTTATTTTATAATTTTTTTTTAACATTTGTTTTATTCAATGGACCATTTTATTATTTGATTTTGAAAAATGTAAATTGATAAGCCATAACATTATGACCACCTGCCTAATATTATGTTGGTCTCCTTTTAGCTGCTAAACCAGTTCTGTCCCATTGATCATAAACAGCATGAACCTTTTCAGCAGTTTGAGCTTCAGGAGCTCGTCTGTTGGATCAGACCACACCAGCCTTCGCTCCTCACATGCATCGATGAGCCTCGTCCGCCCACGACCCTTTCGCCGGTTCACCACTGTTCCTTCCTTGGAGCACTTTTGATAGATACTGACCACTGCAGACCAGGAACATCCCACAAGAGCTGCAGTTTTGGAGATGCTCTGATCCAGTCGCCTAGATGTCTCAATCCCTCGCTCACATCCTTACGCTTGCCGATTTTTTCTTCTAACATCAACTTTGAGGACAAACTATTCACTTGCTGCCTGATAAATAAATCCACCCACTAACAGGAGCCATGATGAAGAGATCATCAGTGTTCTTCACTTCACCACTCATAATGTTATAATGTTAAGTTGCTGAAGTGTAGACTTCAGTCTGACCTGTTTACAGCAGCATCGCATTGTAGGATTGGAGGATGAACCACTGTAAACATAAAGAAGATGCACTGTGGGCGTGTCTCCGTTTATTCAGGTCTGTGTGGCAGTAATGGTGAGTCGAGGCGAGAGCAAGACGAGTTTTTCAAAGTGGAAATATGCTCATTATTTCACTTTAGTTGAGTATAAATACAAAAACTTTTAAGTCAAATGTAAGCTGTGTCTTTCCAGTTCGAAGCTCGTATTTACTGCGATAAACAGCAACTCCAATCTGTTGAAGCTCCTCCAGGAACCCCATGCTAGAAGCTAGAAGCTATGTGCTAACCCGGTGTTCTGTTCTACATTGTTGATAGTTTTCATACTTCAGCTGTGAAAGAAACATGTTTAAGAGCTCAACACAACAGCAGAAGTCACTTTAGTGTTTGATTGTGAATATATTATTCAGCTTGTTTTGTTATTTATTTCAGAAATCCTTGTGATATATTCAGTGTGTGCTGCTCTGACTTCAATAAAATAGTGTTTAAAAATGACTTTGTGTTTAAGTCAGTTTTGTGTTTGTATAGACCATAAAAGAGAACATTAAAGAACGTTCTTTATAAAGTTGCTTTTAACAGTAACGCATTACTTTTAAGTGTAAGTAATCAACAAAGTAACTAAGTTACTTTTTGAATCAAGTAACGAGTAACTGTAACTAGCACAAAACTGTATATATATATATATATA
>MU568337.1:1047610-1089244 GCA_024362625.1 Silurus asotus | reverse complement strand
ACAGACTCTATAACAGACTTCATACCAGACTCTATAACAGACTCTATAACAGACTTTATAACAGACTTTATAACAGACTCTATAACAGACTTTATAACAGACTTTATAACAGACTCTATAACAGACTTTATAACAGACTTTATAACAGACTCTATAACAGACTTTATAACAAAGTATATCACAGACTCTATAACAGACTCTATAACAGACTTTATAACAGACTCTATAACAGACTTTATAACAAAGTATATCACAGACTCAATAACAGACTCTATAACAGACTCTATAACAGACTTTATAACAGACTCTATAATCAGACTTTAAAACAGACTTTATAACAGACTCTATAACAGACTTTATAACAAAGTATATCACAGACTCTATAACAGACTCTAAACCAAAATATTTTACAGACTCTATAACAGACTCTAAAAACAGACTCTATGACAGAGTATATTACAGATTATATAACAGACTCTATAACAGAGTATATCACAGACTCTATAACTGACTCTATGACAGACTATATGACAGATATTATAACAGACTACATAACAGACTCAATAACATTATATGACAGACTTTATAACATACTATTTGACAGACCTCATAACAAACTATATGATAGACTCTGTAACATACAATATGACAGACTCTATAACAGACTATATGATAGACTTTATAACAGACTATATGATAGACCGTATGACAAACTATATGATAGACTCTGTAAAATACAATATGACAAACTATATGTCAGACTTTATAACAGACTATATGACAGACTCTCTAACATACTACATGACAGACTTTATAGCAGACTACATGACAGACTCTATAACATAATATATGACAGACTTTATAACAGAATACATAACAGACTATATAGCATACTATATGACAGGCTTTATAACAGAATACATAACAGACTATATAGCATACTATATGACAGGCTTTATAACACACTATATGGCAGAATTTATAACAGACTATTTGACAGAATTTATAACATACTATATGACAGACTCTATAACAGTCTATGAGAGGTGTAATTAAAAAAACTGTACGACAGAGTATATAACAGACTATATGAAGGACTTTGTAACATATATGACAGACTCTATAAAATTGTATAACCAACTCTATAACTGACTTTATAACAGACTCTATAAAATACTATAACTAATTCTATAACTGACGATATGACGGCTCAGTTTTCTGACATCATTTCGAAGAAGTAAATTATTTTGAAGTTCTTGTTGAGAAATCAGATAGAGCAACAGGAGTCCACTTAGTCCTCAGAGTCTTCATAGTCCTTGTGAGTGTTCAGAGTGAAGTGTATGAACTAAGTTCAAGTAATGTTGAAGTGAAAACTCAAGATTGTTGATAGTTGATGTTTTTTCAGAAGTCTTTTGTATTCAGGGTTTCTGTATGTTATTAAGAGAATGGGTTTTGAGGCCTGAATTATCTACTGAGCACCCATAACATTTAGATTTAGTTTTTTATTATTTAATTCAGAGTTTTTAAATCCTTTAAGCAATTGCCTTAGTAGACCCAAACCCAGATAGTTTGACCACCTTTAAATTAATTAATTCGATTCTGGGTTTCAGAGTATTTATTTTTATTATTTGATTTAGTACAGGACACAAATCCACTTATTTAGTTTTAAGTTCTTTTTTTTTAAAGAGTCTATTTGAATTCAATAAATTTGTATGACATATTAACACTAGCGTGACATGTGATATATGTGTATATATGTATATATTTGTGTCTATATGTGTATATATGTATATATTTGTGTCTATATGTGTCTATATGTGTCTGTGTGTGTCTATGTGTGTCTATATGTGTATATATGTATATATTTGTGTCTATATGTGTCTATGTGTGTCTATATGTGTCTATATGTATGTATTTGTGTCTATATGTGTCTATATGTGTCTATATGGGTATGTATGTGTCTATGTGTGTCTATATGTGTCTGTGTGTGTCTATATGTGTATATTTGTGTATAAATATGTGTCTATATGTGTCTATATGGGTATATGTGGGTATGTATGTGTCTATATGTGTCTATGTGTGTCTATGTGTGTCTATATGTGTCTATACGGGTATGTATGTGTCTATGTGTGTCTATATGTGTATATATGGGTATATATGTGTCTATATGTGTCTATATGGATATATATGTGTCTATATGTATATATATATGTGTCTATATGTGTATATATGGATATATATGTGTATATATGGGTATATATGTGTCTATATGTGTCTATATGGATATATATGTGTCTATATGTATATATATATATATATGTGTCTATATGTGTATATATGGATATATATGTGTATATATGGGTATATGTGTGTCTATATGTGTCTATATGTATGTATTTGTGTCTATATGTGTCTATGTGTGTATATATGGGTATATATGTGTCTATATGTGTATATATGGATATATATGTGTATATATGGGTATATGTGTGTCTATATGTGTCTATATGTATGTATTTGTGTATATATGGATATATATGTGTATATATGGGTATATATGTGTCTATATGTGTCTATATGGATATATATGTGTCTATATGTATATATATATATATATGTGTCTATATGTGTATATATGGATATATATGTGTATATATGGGTATATGTGTGTCTATATGTGTCTATATGGGTATATATGTGTCTATATGTATATATTTGTGTCTATATGTGTCTATGTGTGTCTATATGTGTATATATGGGTATATGTGTGTCTATATGTGTCTATATGTGTATATATGTGTCTATATGTATATATTTGTGTCTATATGTGTCTATGTGTGTCTATATGTGTATATATGGGTATATATGTGTCTATGTGTGTATATTTGCAGTGTGTTTGTGTTAAATGATTGAAATGGACTCATGTCAGTGCAGGAGAAGAATTAGATTTGAGAGGTTTTTGAAAAGCTCAGTGGAGAGAACTGTGGATGTGTGTGTGTGTGTGTGTGTGTGTGTGTGTTTTAGAGGTGGAGGCGGTGTGTTAAAGGGGTCGGGGTGGATCCCCGGCCCGGAGTCTCCATCCTGCCCCCCTGACTTGTTAATCAGAGCTGTTTCTTTCCGCCCTCCCTTGTGATTTTTTTCTGGGTAATGGTAGGTCTCTCTCGGGCTCAGCCCTCCTGTTGGTGTGTGTGAGTGTGTGTGTGAAGAAGGGAGGGAGGAGGAGGGGGGGTGTTATGTGAGATCGGATGTGCATCTGTGCGTCCTGATTAAAGCCCAGTCAAGTCCGTAGGAAAAAAGGTTGCGGGGGGACGCACGCAGGCGCGCGCACGCACACGCACACTTACGCGTCTTGGAGAGCATCTTGGAGGGTTGTGAGGTTTTGGGAAAGAGTCGTGAAGAGAAGCAGATTGGGAACAAGCCTGCACCCTTATGGCTCTGTAGAGCTTTTAGAGCGTCTCTGGAAAGGATTGCGCGTGTGTGTGTGTGGGGAGTCCGCGCGTGCGCTCGTGTGCGTGTGTGGTGTGAGTGTGTAAGTGCGTGCGTGCGTGTGTGCGCGTGTGCGTGTGTGTGTGTGTGGGTGCGCGTGTGTGTGTGTGCATGTGTGTGTGCGCGCGCGCGCGCGGTGTGTGTTTTTAGTTGGAAACGGTTCTTTGCGACGCCGTACACTTTCCCGAGGTTCCTCCGGCATCTCGCTTCTCCGTCCACCATGGAGACCCAGCGGTGGTCCACCAGGTGGAGGACGAAAAGGTGGCTTCTGGACATCACCACCAAACCTCTGCTCGTCGTTCTCGCCTCGTCCTTCATCCTTGCGCTCCAGGTTCCTCACGTCCGAGCAGGTACACATTTCCAAACTTTTTCCCTCACCATATAGATGGAATGACAGATACACACCTGGGTGTATAACAAAATATTTTTGCCACAGCGCATCTGAAGCACCTTGAGATCATCTAACATCATACCATCCATAAAACCATTACCCTAACGACCAATTCTTAATCAGTGAAGCTTCAGGCTTCTACTTTCTTTTTTCTTTTTTTTTGGAAATTGCACAGAATATCTGCAGGTTCCTCAAGAAGGACTTACTGAAGAACCTATTAGAATGCTCAGTAATTAAATATAATCAGAGTGAGAAGAATTATAAAAAGAAGAATGTTTATTCCATGTCTATAGAGACACCTGGAGTGTGTGTGTGTGTGTGTGTGTGTGTGTGTGTGTGTGAGTGATCCAAAATCTGTTTCAGAAATGCACAGCTGGATTGAATCCTATTATCCACCGTTTATCCGATGATCTTAAAGAATAGAAAACGTGCATGTGATCGACTTCACGTGTGTCTCCCATATGAATTCTTTTTACCGATGGAGATTTATGGATCCTCCACAATAGTGTAATATATCAGGATAATAAACTAGTGTGAGTGTGTGTGTGTGTGTGTGTGTGTGTGTGTGTGTGTGTGTGTGTGTGTGTGTGGATCCTTCATCGAAGGTGATTGAGTTTGGTCAAGTGCCTGAAACGTGTAGATCTCCAGGCTGGTCGTGAGGCGATGGAGCAGGAATGCGTTTCGAAGGCATCCTTCTTTCTTTGAAAAGACGTGTGTAAGATTTATGCTGTGGCCAAAAGTTGGGGGAGATGAAAAAAAGGCTCCTTTGTTTAAGAGTTTAAGGAGCGAATGGTCTGTTAGGTGTGTGTGTGGACACGGGGTGACATTCCTCGAAGGTTTTCAGAGCCCTGGAAGAATTTTTTTTCAAGCGTGTTGTCCAGCAACAATCCTACCAGCTGACTGAACCGGGGATTGAAACAGAGAGAGAGAGAGAGAGAGAGAGAGAGAGAGAGAGAGAGAATAAAGAGAGAGATAGAGAGAATAAAGAGAGTGATAGAGAGATAAAAAAAAGACAAGCTCAGATCCTTGGTCTAAATCTGGAACAGGGTCTGGACATGGTTCCCTTCAATTAGCATTTGTGTGTGTGTGTGTGTGTGTGTGTGTGTGTGTGTGTGTGTGTGTGTGATATTAATGAGAGATCAAATAGTCCTGCAGATGTAATTGAAGCTCTCGCAGGCTGCTCGTTATGGGCGTGTCTTAATCCTCAATAAAAAGCAACCAGCGTAGCAATTAAGGATTAGGGACATGAATGAAACCTAAGCGCTTTGATCAACTTTGCAAATTTTATTGTCCTGGTGTTTAGAAGATTCACAGGACAGAAACTTTCAGGTGTGTGTGTGTGTGTGTGTGTGTGTGTGTGTGTGTGTGTATAGGGGGGGTGGCCAGATAGGGCTCTTAGAGATTGGGACATCACCCATATCTCCACACGCACCCAGTCATCACCCAAGACCACCGAGGAGCTTTGGGTACAACTCGGACTGCTTGGATTTGTGTGTGTGTGTGTGTGTGTGTGTGTGTGTGTGGTGAGACAAGGCCGTGTTGTTGTCCCATGTTTCCTCGTCGTTACCTGATGATGGTCCCCTGTGCTGATCCCTATTATTTGACTTCAAAGACATTCGGGATTTAGCAGGGATTGGCAACACGTCCGACCGTTCGAGAACAAAGCGGCGACTTCATTTGGCGTGACATCGTCCCGAATATCGTCTGATTGATGATATCATAGGAGTTTATTGCAGTATCACTCAATCGATAATTGCCCCCTCCCTTAACTACCCCAAGCCTCACGTCTGTCTGTCTGTCTGTCTGATTTCATGCGTAACTCATGAAGGTATTTCTGCAGGCTCGCTGCGTACAGACATGTTTTTTCCCCTGGAGGCCCCCGGGGCTCGAACCGACTCGGGTGTACATTCCTCCAAAAAATGCTCACATTTCACCCATCTCGATCTCCCCTTGAGTCTTTGCTGCTTTTGGCAGCTCGGTGCGTCCTTTCTGATGTCCTCTAATAGCATCTCATATGTCCGTGTCACACAGAAATGATTCAGGATGCCGAGAGTGGACTGGACCACAGGTGGGGGAGGAATAGAAAAAAAAAAGAGAGAGACCTCTTTTTCCCCGAGTTTGCTCAGTGGCATAAATGCCATCTTGTTTAAACGGCAAGCGTGTGTCAAAGAGGGGTGGAGGGAGGGAGGGAGGAAGGAAGCGAGGGAATAAAGGAGGCAGGGAGGGAGGCTAGGTTCGACTGAATACATTAGCGGAGTCTCAGGGAGCTGCAGGTGAAAAGGTCTGTTCCTGTTCCACTCCGTGGCCTCCAACCGAATCCTTTACACCTTCGCCTGCTGGACAGCTGGACAGCAACATGTGCGTTCAGGACATGGGCTGCTTTGCATCCAAAACTCGATGAGATGATTTAGGAAGAATGATCCCTCCTTCAATTCATCTATCGCTCACTCGATTTCCCTTCCCTTCCTTCTTTTGGCGCCTCCCAGCGAGTGCGATATGATAAGAGTAATCAGATTGTTGTGCATGTGTGCATGTGTGGGTGTGTTTCATCTCAAACAAAGGTGTTCGGACTGAACCATTTCTAGTGGCTCAGGTCGATCTATTATCCATTATTGTGTATTTTATTGCATGAGCTGTCCATTCAGGTGCCTTCAAATAATTTATAGGTATTTGGATACAGCAAAGATGATTCTCAGGGTTCATAACTACAGATTTCATTGTTGTGATATGTATTGATCAGGTACAGCAAGTTAGTTTACAGGTTTTCACTACATTTCTTTCAAAATACACAAAAAAGTCCTAAAACTAGATAAAAAAAATCACATTTTTTTTAGCTTTGCATGGGATAACAGGGTCACTCTGATCTTGAAATTTCTGATCTACAGACATCATCCACTCGATAATTCCTCTTTCCGGATCTTCCGGATCTTTCCGGATCCGGATCGAAATTGTCCAATTAAAAGGAAAAGTCATGAAAAAGACGTCCTTTAAGTGTGTGTATCTGTGTGGTAACAGTTTGGGGAAGAACCACATATGGGAGGAAAAGTCAGGTGTCCCAATAGTGTATTCCCAGAAGATGTTCAGTAGAAAGTTTGGGAAACTTTGCTTTTGTCTGTTTCATAGCACAGATGTTATTAATATTCCTGCAAAAAAATAATGGAGATTCACCAGATTTGGTTTATTGTACATTTCTGCCATCTGTGGCCATGATGCCTGCCTGGTTTCGATACAGGAGTTTCCTGTCACATGACACAGCGCACATATCCCAAGGCTTTTATCCATGCAAAGTGAAACAAGGCTGTACTTTCTTTATGGGTTTCACTTTAGCACATTACAGTTTTCCTGATTTAGTAGGTTTCCTAAGGTCGATTAATTTCTACTGCGCACCATTAATGCATTCAGATCTTCCATGCATTCAGATCCACAAATCTGGATTCCAAGATGACAATTAAAATTCAAGGGTGTCTAGGCAACTTCTACATACTCCAGCTATCAGACACGCCTCTTTTGACTTCAATAAAAAAAAACAAAAAAACATATTGAAATAATTTGTTAGATTTGTTTTAGTGAGAGAATTTATGGAGACAATGGAGAACTTTCACAGAAAGAGGCAATTTAACTTTACCACATCTGCTTTAATAATTATTGTGTCACGGGTTTCATACGTTTTTGGTTTGGAAACAGGTGCACAGAAGTGAGATAGTCAGTGTGCAAATCGTGCAAAACAAAACATATATATTGTATTGTAGTCGATTGTATTGTGACATATCCTCTATTCACATACCATACATTTACCATGCAGGGTGATCGGAAGGTTGTGGGTTCAAGCCCCACTATTAACAAACTGCTACTCTGGGGGTCCTTGAGTAGTGCCCCTAATCCTCTGTACTCTGTGCTGAACCAAGATTTCCACTGGGAAATATAAAGAAAAGGTTTTCTCTGAACTGAAATGTATAGGTGACAAATAAAAGCATCGGGTTATATAAACTAGACAGAAGTAAACTGAACACCCCCTCTATGTAGAACAAGTACCCTTAGCTACAAAATGTGCAATCATAAGGGGCAAGTAATTTGAAATGTATAATAATGTATCTTTTTAAAGTTGTTAACCAGCCCATTGATAAATAAACGCTTGTTCAGAATCCCAACACTCTCTCTCAAGGATCACAACCTCTTACTCAGTAACAACACAGCTTTCCTCTGCTGCTATCACGTTTTCCAGTTTTACATCATAAACCACATTTTCTTCTTTCTCTGTGCCTTTTTTCGCAGTCGAAACAGTAGACGTGCTGAAAGTGTTAGAGTTCCCCAACACCCCCGAAGGAGTGGAGAAGGCTTCGGGCTTCTGTGTGAACCGGAAATCTTCCCAGCCTGACACGGCCTACAGAGTGGGAAAAGGGGCTCAGATCAGCGCTCCCACCAGGCAACTCTTCCCAGGTATACATCCATAACACACTTTTAAATTCAAGGGGCAGTTTGAACAATGTTAAAAGATCCACTTTAATTCAGACCTGTCGAGTGCAGCTAGCTTCTTTTGTTTTCGTCCTAGAGCTGTAATTAAAGATTTTGTTTGGCTGATCATTTCATTATGTCCAATAAGTGCAGCTCTAAACTTCAGAAACCACTTTCAAATCAGGTCCTTATTAGTATGAATCACCTTTTCAAATAGTGATTTTTCATGAAATGCTTTGGCACATTGGGCACATTGTAATGAATTAGAAATGAAAGATGGTCTTTTGAAGGTTTCAAAGCTTTGTTTAGGAGACTTTTTTGTGGGTTCTGCTATAGCCTGAAGTTTTCCTAAGTTTTTTCAGGAGAATTTGGATGATCAGATCTTGATCAGCGAAGCTAAACACTTCAATCCATAGCATTTATCACACACTTTTAACAATGTTACAGTTATCTTATTTATACAGTTGAGAAGTTATGGCTTAAGGGCCTTGATGAAGAATGTTTATTTAAGTTTTTGTTTATTGTAGACATTTTTGTAGACAGATCTTTTCCCCTTTATCCATGAACTAAAATGTTTAGCTTCAAACCCGGGTCCTCTATCAGAGTTCTGCCAAGTTTCATCTCCGGTAAACTTTGATGTTTTTCTTTTCAAAATAACTTTAATAAGTAAATAAATTACAATCAATTACCAATTACAGAATATTTACATACATTTTATAACTTTGACAGAGAGGGATATTTTAGGCACATATGTAGGCAATAATGTAAATACCTACGAACATGCTTAGGCTTAAGTCATAGACTGTAAGACACAATGGACAGGTTTAAACCATAGAATTAATAAATAAAAACTTACTTATTTTGTCCCAATTTTTTTCCTTTGTTTCCTTGTTTATATTTATGTCTATCCCTATGTTTTTTTTTTACTTTTTGCCATGCCTCCTCTGAGCATGGACAGTGAATCAGAAGATAGTTGACAGTTGACAACATATCATACTGCTAGTCCACCTACAAAATATCACATACCTACACTGATATTTTTCCATGCCCAGCCATACGGTAGTGTGAGTCTTATTCACTGGGGGATTCGCTCATATTGATTATAATAGAAAAAGCTGCAAAAGTTGCAATAACAACCGTGAAACCCTGAAATAACAACAATTTAGATTGTGTAATGTTTGTTTGATTGACTATTATTGTTGATTTTTTTCCTTTTTGTATTTATATACTGTACTGTATATATTTATACTTATCTTATCTTATCTTATCTTATCTTAAAAGGCTACCAGAAGCATATTTTTTGAGGACCAAAGAGTCCCAATTAATCATGTCCTCAGAAACATCACAACCAGCTTTTGTGTTACCTTTGATTTGCAAATCTGATTAGTGGAATACCAGATGTGCTGACAGCTGTTTTAAGAATAGTATGGCAGATGTTCTCGTGCTGCTACTGTATGTAAACAAGTAGATGCCTCTGCATGTGTTGTGGTGCAGATGTGGAGATTTTTTGTTAAGTTTGTTGATTCCTTGCTGCTGTTTTTCCCCATGTTTTTTAAATTAATTATTAGAGGGATTCACAGGATTCATTAGCTGGAGTGGAATTGATCGATTTTGTCATGAAAATGAAGAGTTATCGTTTCTTTGTGGTGGATTTAGTGTGATTTGTCTGTAGTAATTCACCCGACCTAATGTTTGTTGTCCTTTTGAACTCTGTTAGACCCCTCGGTTTTCAACTCCTTTCAATTCTTTGTATCGCAGCTGGAGTGTTCCCTGAAGACTTCTCCATCTTGACCACCCTGAAACCCAAAGCTGGTCTCCAGTCCTTCCTGCTGTCTATGTACAATGAGCGAGGAGTCCAGCAGCTCGGTGTGGAAGTGGGGCGTTCTCCCGTCTTCCTTTACGAGGACCAGACGGGTAACCCTGCCCCCGAGGACTACCCTCTGTTCCGTACCCTCAACCTGGCTGATGGAAAGTAAGTGTGGACATTTCTGTCATTGAACAAGATGTATCCTAGGAGACTACTCATGTAAATGTGTCCCTCTTCCAGTGCTATCATTCCCTTTGTCTCTTTCTATAGTTTATCTGTAGTTCCAAGGCGCTTTCATATCCAGTGTTAGTTTAGCTGTCACCTATGCGGCTGTGCCGATAGAAAGAATTAGCTTTGCTGTGCTAATAAGGCTCAGCTGTGGCTAATAAACTGATCCTACAGTCAGTGTTAGTTTAGCTGTTTTTTCTTTTTCTTTTTTACGGTGCTATTTCCACACGCACTGTTAGCTTAGCTGTGACTTACGACTCTCTGTTGACAGGCGATGTTTAACTCTGCCTCTAAGGCTCTTTTCAGAGATAATATTAGCTTAGCAATGTTATGATGCTTTTTATCTCAAAGGCAGTATTAATTTATTTTTCCTTTCTAAAACTTTTTCCGTTTCATTTAACTGTGCAGATGTGTATGTTCCAACGTTTTACTTTTTTATGAAACTTTAAGTCTATGCTGTGTTAGCTAACCTGCGTCTTTGTGGTTCTTTCCATACTGCTGTAATGACAGACTTCTCAGCCCCGCCGTTCCTATTTTGGGATTTCTAAAGTTATAATCAAAAATCACTGGCTGCATTTTTGCCTCCTTACCACAATGCATATGATATATCCTGGGCGTGTTCACATCGAACTCACGATTGAAGCTTTTCCAGAAGATGTTACTTCAGTATTATGGGAAGCACTTTAATATCAGGATACTAACATTTTGCTCTTTAGTCTTTCTTTATTTGTGCAAGAGATGCTCTTTAGATTAAAAGAGACTAACCAAGACTCTGCAAGTCTTCTGACCATATCCAGGTCGAGAGGCCAAACCTAAGCAGTGTTACTGAAGAGAAAAGTTAAATTGGCAGGCTGGCAAATTTGGGGGTAGGGGTGTTAAACGTGACCTTTCAACTTGCGATTATCTCATCCAATAATGCTTCATATTCCAAATTCCTCACTAGCGTTGGAGAGAACTGCAGCATTTCTAAACAGCAGGACACAAGTGAACACACTGCTGTTCTGAAATCTGGAGTTCATTAATTTTTCTTCCAAAGTGTAAACAGATTGGGGCACAAATGATGCTGCTTTTATGTAGTTTGCCCAAGCAAGGGAATAGCAGAAGTGCCCCAAATTGGTGTCAGATACCTCCTAATGGATGCAGAAATGTGGATGTACACATTGTAGACATGTCTTTTCAACATGGTCAGCTTGTGTAAGAGATAGCTGACTAGCACAACTACCTGGTTAGCTAGAAAAGTGGAGGATAGCTGTTTCCGGCCAGGTTGTGTAAAATTATGTGCATTTTGTCAATTTGTCCAAAAAATCCTGCTTTGATACTGTATACAGTTTGTGAAGCCAGGTTTCATTTCAGCTAGGAAGGTCCATGATTATATGTCAGGGAACATTTCCATGCAGTGGTGGACCAAGTTCACAAACCATGTAGTTAAAGTAGAGACACTCAGTAAAAGTAAAAGTGTCCCTTTAAACTTTCACTTGAGTATAAGGACAAAAGTATTTTGCCTTCAAATGTACTTTAGCATCCAAAGTACTGATTTTTTTATAACTATAATGTTCCTATTATTATTTTTATCACAAGACTTTTTACTTTATCACCTCAGTTTATGTGAAAAGACTCGAATGTGACTCTCAGGACACTGTTGGATTTATCTATTTATTGTGCATGAAAAGGCAGTTATATACACTGGGTACAATGAGTACAGACTAGCAAGTGAGTGGGGTCCGGTTTAGGAAGAAAACATGGAAGTTCTACTTTAAATGAAAACTTTCATGGACAGTAGTAATTGTCTGTGTCTAGGCATTTCCTTCTCCACCAGGTCCCTAGATTTACCATGGCTGCTCATCAGGGGTAAATACACATTTTTCACCTTAGCTGTTAAATTCTGTAAAGCTGCTTTGAGACAATCTCTGTTGTGAAATGTGCTATAGAAATAAATTTTATTTGACTTGAATTTATCTATGTTCTTGTATATTCAAGGCTACCAGAGGTTCTAGTATGTCAGGTTAGTTAAAAATACTGTGTCGATGTCCAGAACCCCGGCTAAATATAGGCCATACTTATTCAATAGACACTGTTCATTATTCGACTACTAAGAATGTGACATCTGTAAGGAAGCACTGATCATAAAGAGGAGCTAGAACTACAATAGAAATCTTGTAATATTTGATCAAGATCCCAGTAATCCATGGGCTCACGTCTTTCTCTGCCCTGTCCAACACCCTTTCTACAATGTTCATGCTGCCTGTCCTGCTGACTAACTATTTGGTTCGGAGGTTAATAAGTCTAATTCATGTTGAAGCTGGAATGCGGGAATGTGGGGTAGTTAAGGTGTAAGATTTGGAGGACTCATGTGTGTCTTGGCTGTCACGTGACTTGTACTGCCCATCTTTGTCCTGGGGGCATCATCCAAATGCCCATGTAGTGCAGTACAAGTGTATTCTGAATGCATAAATGATGTTTAATGACATGGTTTTAATGAGAAACATATTATTTTATTAAAACAAACTATTTGAAATAAATTAATAGTCGGCTCCAGGAATTCCACAATTTACTGCAATAAATAGCATCTAAACAGATACTAGGAATACTGATAATGAACTGGCCCACTTCAAGATGAAGCATCACCCTATAATGGTTTGGTTTGGGAAACTACATATACAAAGGCAGAATTATGTGTGAAGTGGTAATTCCAGGAAGGTGGTAGCTTAGTAGTTATTTGACTTTGGTTGTGAGTTCAAATCCCAGCCACACCAAGCTGCCATTCCAATGTCCAATGCATTCAGTTCTCCAATGTTCATAATGATGGGCCTCAATACAGAATGAGTTCCCCGACCCTGAGAGAACTTGTTACTTATAATTTGATCCAGGTGTATTCAAGTAGAAAATTGTGACATAGTCCAGGTCTGAGGCTCCTGACCAACACTGGATCATCGTACATCTTCTCTATTTCTGTTTCACAGGTGGCACCGTGTCGCCATCAGTGTGGAGAAGAAGACTGTGACCATCATTGTGGACTGCAAGAAGAAGATTACCAAGCCCTTGAAAAGAAGCGACCATGCCAACATCGACACTAAAGGAATCACGGTGTTTGGCAGCAGGCTTTTGGACGAGGAGGTCTTCGAGGTAAAGTTTATTCTAATGTCTGCTAAATATTTTTTGGAGAACTTTTTTAAAGTAAGTTATATAATACTTGTTAACCAACAACTGTACCTCAGAGACCATACGGCTTTTATTATGTACTTTAATGAGATTTTGCAAATATCTGGGTATTCCAGTGGTTGCACAGGTTTCCTCCAGGTTCTCTGGCTTCCAGACACCACCCTAAAACATGGCAATAGGTGGTAAAGAACTGTATCCATGGTTTATTGCTAAATAATGGCCATAGTTTCTGGGATAGGCTGCATGATGAACAAATATTAGCGCTTAACGTACCTTTGAGGGCTTCCCCCATTTGAAGAAGAAAAAAGTGTTTGATGTGGAAAGAGAGGCAGATAATTAAGAGTCTCTTGATACCTCTTGTTTAATAATTATTTGCAGTTTAGGTCAAGAGGATTTCCAGAACATAAGCACTGTCTGGCCATCTTGTATGTTGGAACCCTATAGTTTTAAGGGTGTTTTTAAGGGGTTTATCATTCGAAAGTGTTTTAATGGTTGAGCTGTAGATTTGAAAGTTGTGTTTTAAGCCTGAGCTACTGCTGGACCCTCCAGGAAAATCTGCTCTCTTCATCATCCAAGCTTTTTTCTAAGGTAGGCTGCTTGAGAATGAGCAGTTTATAGTGTATCCAAGTGTATATGTTTAATAGCAATAAAGTTTCCAAAAACTTCCAAAGACCCACTTCCAAAAACAAAGACCCACTTTACAAACTGAACAGAAGAACCAGACAAGAAGTTTATTAGCATATAATAATGGAGGACGTTTGTGTAATCTGGGTTGCCAGCTATGTGTTTTTCGCTTGCTTGGAAGATATATTCTGAATGAATTGAAATAGCTTCTTAATTAAATCAGATGACGGACCTCTGGCAGGACTGGGTTTGGAAGAAGCTATGATCTAATTTGCATTGTTGGAACAATTCTTTGAGTTATTGTTCTCAAGAACAGCGGTTTGTCTCGGTTATCCTAGTAATTAAAGCCACTCAAGGCTACATGAGTTCCCCCTGTTCTATCTTTTAACAAAGTGGGGACACCGAGTTTCATTTTTAGAGATCAGGAGATTCGAAATAAACGTACTATACAAAAGCAACCAAAAATCCAAAAATCTAAACTTATCATTTAGCATATTGTAGAACTAAAACTGTTTTCGGTAACGTACTCAGAAATGTAATAGATATGAATATTGCCGTTCGATTCAAGTAATAAACGAGTTCCTATATTTACTGTTGAATTGGAGCTAAATTCAGGAAGTTCTGCACGAGGAACATCTGGCAGTCTTTAGCATCAACATGGGTTTTATTTGAAAAGTGTCCCAGAAAGACAAGTGAAGAACCATTAAATGCTAGGGCTGATCCGAGGAATTTAAAGTAGGTCGATAGTTTGAGTTAGGCTAATTTGTATATATATATATAAAATCCAGTTTGTTTGTTTTTTAGTTGAACATTAAAGCATTAGTGGATTTCCTGACAGAACTGAAGCTCTGTAGAAACTTGTGTGGAATTCCCTCGCCATGTGAGCCATGTTTCAAACGACGAAAAGAAAAACACGAACTCTCTGAGCCATGTGGATAAATTGGAGAGTCGGGTGTTTTGCTGCGCCATATGATAAACATCTGTACCCCTTTTTCAGCGTAAAAATATGACCTCTTTTAAAGATAAAAATGTCGAAGCCAATTCATATCTTGTTCACTGCCTTTAAGAATTCGGTGTTTGGCTATAAAGAGGGTGTGTGCGTATTTGTGTGTGTGTGTGTGTGTGTGTGTGTGTGTGTGTGTGTGTGTGTGTGTGTGTGTGTGTGTTTGTGTGTGTGTGTATGTGTGTGTTGGCTGCGAGCACTGGGACAATTCTCAATTAATGCTCTTCCAAAAAACATCTGTGGTGCTTTTAAGAAAAAAAAAAAAAAAAACAGTCTAACGTCTACACACACACTCGTGATTACAGTTGGGGGGAAGAAAGAAAAACTTCAAAGGCACTTAACTTTAATTAATAGCAATCACGTGACGTTTCATTTATGATGGTTCTTTGCTAAAGTATAGTTTGCACTCAGCGTTTAAGGGCGAAAGCCGTAGCTCGAGTCTTTGTACTTCATGTGGTGGAGGTATTGGCTTAAACACGTGAAAGCACTAAGATGGTGTGTTTTTGCTAGCATGATTAGCCAGCATAGATTTCTTCACAGTTCTGCTGAACGATCGAGAATATGGGGTAGCGATGATGGTTGATAAGGTGGTATGTCAGTATGTTAAGGATCAGAAGGTCATGAGGTTCAAATCACAGCACCACAAAGCTACCACCTCTGGGTCCCTGAGCAAGATATGGGTGTCTACCACATGGGCCGTTTCATTTGAATAATGGTACACAATGGGTTTGAAATGCTTGTCACGTGGGTTTGAAATGTGTTACACTTGTGTTTAGGAGAACGGTCATTCAGACCAACGTTTGTCCTTGAAGGGAAAAGTTTGTTTAAGGCGATGGGGGTGGTAAAGAATAAGGGGGGTAAGTCTCTAGAGGGGGTTGTTTGCCTTTTCGACAGCTATTTGTTTGTCCTTGTTTTTTTTTTGTTCCGGTCTTGTTTTAATGGCGAACGAGCCCGATTTATGCTGTTTTACAAAGATGACGGGTTCTGCTTCTGAAATTACTGACAGATCTTGTCAGTGGGATAACAGAGCCTGCTGAGATACGTGCTTGATCTTCATGCCAAAGGAAGGAGTGGTTCCCACGAAAAAAAGTAAAATTCTTTTTCTTTTAATGTTACTTGTTTGTTCCTTAGGAAAGTCTGCGGCTCCGTCGTACATTCTTACTTCCTCAGTGTTTCCTATAAGCCATAATCTTAACCTTTAAAAACGGCTAACAAACATTTTGTACAAATGTTTGTAGACACCTGACCATCGGATCGCTGTGTGCTGCTTATTTAACATCCAATTCTGAATTTATTTCTGATATAATTACCTTCTGGAAATAGATTTTGTGGAGATCTGTCCTTATTCAGCCTCCAAAGTGTTAGTAAAGTCAGGGATTAATGCAGGTGATGGAGGTGAGGAAGTCTGGGGTGCAGTCAGTGTTCACATTGATCTCAATATGGTTGCTCTCTAGCAGGACATCTTCTACATCTTCCAACCCATGGAAAGCATGGAGCTGGAACAAGTTTGGGTTTGCAGATCTGTCTTAGACTGAAACTTATAATAATTCCAGGAAGGCGTAGATATTTATTACAGATCCTTTGTTTTAAATTAGAGTTTTCAAGTTTAGTTTTTTTTTTAAGTTTTGTTTTTTATAACAAACTAAATTACGGTTCAGAAATCTATCAAAAAATGAGCTTAAAAAAATTACATGTAGAACTACTCAGAACATCTCCAAAACTACAGCTCTTGTGGGATGTTCCTGGTCTGCAGTGATCAGTATCTATCAAAAGTACTCCAAGTAAGGAACAGTGGTGAACTGGCGACAGGGTCGTGGGCGGCCGAGGCTCATTGATGCACGTGAGGAGCGAAGGCTGGACCTTGTGGTTCTGATCCAACAGATGAGCTCCTGTAGTTCAAACTGCTGAAGAAATTCATGCTAATGATGAATGGGTCAAAAGTGTTTTAGCAGCAAAAGGAGAACCAACACCATATTAGGCAGATGGTAATAATGTTATACCCGATAGGTGTACATGTGCTGTTCAGCAGGGATTCATGGTGCTGGTTGGTTTTGAATTATAATTTTTTCATTCATGTAGCTTATAGATCATGTGATTCAAATTTTTTAGGTTAAACTTTTTAAGAAAGTAATCAGATATTAAAAACATGAAAACATTGAAGAGTTTCACCTCCAGCCTATTTTTGAATCAAACACGGTGCAAGGCGAATAAGATTTTGAGAGACGAGTGTCCAGAGCGAACCTGAAGTGTCGCCTTTAATAGATTCACTCCAGAATCTCTCCTTTTACTCCCTAAACCAACACATATTTGGAATCTTGAGGTAGATTGGGTGTCAGTAGAGGTCTAGGAAACACTGCGCTCTCTGTTCAGCCCCTGGGAGAACAGGGCACCGTCTGTCCTTTCTTCTCCGGGCCTTCAGAAGTGTATGCAGGGAAATACGGAGGAAATACCTGGTCGGCGTTCTGCGTCTCCCGGCTCAATCCAAACACTCCTGAATGTTTTCTCACAACCCACAAGTAGGCCAGCTTTAGGTTGAAGAATGCAGTGTGCTATGTGTGTATTTTTGCTGCTGCACCTCTCCACCCTTGGCCTCCGGAGAAAAGAGCCGGTGATCAAAAAATAGAATATAATATGAGCATTATATAGTGAGGTACCCAATCCCTTAAAGCTAGCGAGGATGAATGATCAGCTTTCATCGCACTTCTATATAACTGTCCCTGTGCAGCTGTGAGACCCGACTATTCATCTGAGGGTAACACTGGCTGTCAGACGCTCAGATTTTATTCTTCATTACCCCCTCACACACACACACACACACACACACACACACACACACACACACACACACACACACAGCTTAGTCTGCTTCAACTTAGTGCCTTTTCCCCCCGCAGAGACAATGGAGGGTCATTAGCTCAGGACCCCTCGCTGAGAAGGAGTTCAGTAACATCCTGTAACAACATACAGCACATGCAGTACAGTACAACAGTAACAACACAAATTACTGTTAAATCATTACATTCAAAGCCATACATGAACCCGAGACGACCTTTCTTTATTCGGATATGAATAAAAAACTACTTTGAATCAGTAAACTTTTGTTTTACTGATGCACCACGATCAGCCATGATGCGCACAACGAACCCTCTGGGCGTCGACAAAAGCGCCTATGCATTACTTAGCAACTTAAATTCCTGTCTTATTTTATTGTAAAGATAAGAGCAATACATAATTTGAATCTGTAAAGGGTCTACTTTTATTCGTATACAGTCAACCCCTGGTTCAAAATTAATTGCTCGGAAAATTTGCGGTTATCATTTGAAACCCAACAAGTTGTGGATCTTAAAATTTGCGGGAATCCACATTAACCGTCCGTGTGGAAACATAGCAAAGGTTCCTCACTCGATATATAAACAGAGAGTCTCCATACGGGTGTGAATATTTTTTCTCGGTCTTTGGTTCATGAGCCTTCAGCTTCAGCATAAACTATGATCAGAATCAGAATCAGGTTTATTCGCCAAGTGTGTTGACACACGAGGAATTTGGTTCCAGCTGTTGATCTTACTTGGACTGTACAAGATATACATACAATACGAGACAATATCAGACAAGGGTTCACCGTGTCAGTGTTCATCACCCTAAAACTTGAAATAAAAAAAATGAAATACATATATAAAGAAAATGTACACAAACGAAAGACACTCTGTGCAAAAAAAACTGATCCATGAAGATCTGTTTTCTATTGGTTGAAGTGGAAGATCTCCTGCTGTATAGCTCCAACCCTAGAACGCTGGCTGCACCCCGAGCCTTCTCACTTCCTCACCTACATCAGTACCTGAGTTACCTCAGTTTCTGAATTAGCACAAATCTCCACAGAATCTAGTGAAACATCTTCCAGGAGGAGTGGAGCTTATTATAAGAGCAAATGTGGAATGGGATGTTCAAGAAGAGGCACATAACCAAGCTTATGGTGAGGTCGAAATCGTTTCCTTGTGACTGGCTGACTGCTTGATCGTCACACTTTTATGTCATGTTATGACGAATGAATATGACTTACAGTAGTGCTGTGCTTGGATCTGGGAAACTGGGAACTAGAACCCAGGAAAGCCTTAAATTTAGTTCTTTAGTGTGTGAAGGATTGACTTTTTTCGTTCTCTCAAGTTTAAAAACATATCTCAAGTGACCTGTTCTTTCCCGCCAACCTTCACAGGTTTTTACAGCTCCCCCCCGACCCCCCACCCCACTCACCTCATCCCCTCCCTCACTCCTATAAAATTCACCACTCCCTTTCTTTCAAAAAGAATGAAAGAGAGCCGGGTCTTGGATTCAGGCCGAGTCTGGACTTGTAAAGATCTGCACCTCTGTCTGAAAAGAAGTTTGCTCAGAAGCAAAAGAAATGGTGATATTTCAGACCAGGTGATGTTTCAGACCAATAACAAACCCCTGAAAACTTGATGACATCGACGTACATTCAAACCAGACCTTTTACTCGGAATAACAATTAGAAATACGTTTTTATAGCCAAAAGTTTGTAGACACCAGAGCATAAGATTGGTTATGTTCTTTATTTCGAATATCAAATTCCACATTTAGTCTCCATTTGCTTTTAGAATAAGC
Source organism: Silurus asotus (assembly GCA_024362625.1). Classification (NCBI taxonomy): domain Eukaryota; kingdom Metazoa; phylum Chordata; class Actinopteri; order Siluriformes; family Siluridae; genus Silurus; species Silurus asotus. Next base: position 1,069,477 of record MU568337.1, on the reverse strand, counting down.
TCCACTCTTTTGGGAAAATGTTCCTCTAGATTCTGTGGAGATTTGTGAAGAATCATTTGGCCACAAGGGTGTTAGTAAAGTGAAGATCTGATGTAGGTGAAGTAAGAACATTTATTCATGCTCTATAGGGTTGTAGCTCTATAACAGGCGATCTTCCACTCCAACCCACGAAAAAGCAGATCTTCATGGAGCTGTGGCGTTGTACACAATGTTTGCATTGTCATGCTGGAATAATTTTTCGGTTTCCAAGTTCAAAAAAAAAGTCCAAAGGCACAATTGTGTGTCTCCAACTTTTGTAAAAGACAAACAAATAAATAAATACTGAAGTATTTTACTGATTTGCTTCTTCTCAGCATTTTAACTATCGTTTGATGAAACGACTGGTGGCAAAGAATTGCGCTAATATTCCAGGTTCTTAAATTAGCCTAGTGTTTGTTTGCTACATAGCCAAGTTATTGTAGTGTAATGAAGTGTGTATTAAGGTTCAGTCGTCTCCATGTGGCCCCAGGCCAGGGGTGTATCATCTCCACTTCTTCTGAAAGACACAGAGGCCTCAAAGTATGAATAAATAAAGTCTGACATGCATCATGTTCATGTTCATGTATAAACAAATATACACAAAAATATCAATGACAGACTGGTGCTATCATTGCTGCTTACTGAGTAAATAGGTGGCTAATCAGTCATTTTGATGCTAGCAGTAAAACATTAATAATTATCAGTCTCCTGTTTTTCAATCTTATCACAAAATCAACATCACATCAACTCCTTTTTCAAATAGAAATCCATCAAATCATACAAAATTAAAATGATAGCTAAGAATCCATTTTACAGAGGCTTTGATGGACCGAATTAAAACTGTTTCATGAACCGGATTATGTCTAACATTGCTAGTCGATACGTCAAGCTCATGCTAACATTACTAATACATTTACATTGATTTTCTTTATGCTAATCATGTAACCAGATCAAGGCTAATTATTCTGACTTGCTAGCAAATGAATCGTTAACATTTCTAATGACTGAATCTGATTTCTGTGAACATTTAATGCTAATTAATAAATCAAGCTAACGCTAACAATCAGTGAACTCGCCAGTTTACACTTTGACATCTGTTTTACTAGAATGAACATAAATGTAAAATTTTTTTTTTTTTTTTTTTTTTTTACAAGAATTCAGCAGCTGTTCATCTCCAGAAGCTTCTAGTTCAGGAACAGTTCACATGTCACACCTAAAGTATTTCAGTTATTCTCTCAAGGTGACCTCATGACCTTGAAATGTGCTCTATTCTCCACATGACCTTTGACCTGGATCTCGTAACAGCCCTGGATTCTAAAGTCTAGGATACACGGGTCGGTTGTCTTCAAGCATACACATTTAGACCTTAACGAACTGCTGGATGTTCTCTTAGGAGCTTCTATAAACTTAGCTCAGATGTGCCAGATGTTGATCAGGTTTTAGCATGCTCTCCTGCTGGTCCTTGTCTTTTTCAACTCAAATGTAACAGGTCACAAAATTTCAATTAGTCTGCTTTAAAAAAAAAACATACCTCGTTACCCTGTTCTAAAGAAATCTGTCCCTGTACTTTTCATCGGTAAAACAAGCTAACATCATCAAACCTGACAGACACTCACATGGACACCTGTCTCACTTTGAGTCACACCCACTTGTCTCACTTAGAGGCACATAAATCAATCTCTCTCATTTAACATACTTAATAATCTCACTCAGAAACATGTACTCCTGTCTCACTTAGAGACACCTTTCTGTCTCACTCAGACACACCATTCTGTCCCACTCAGAGACACATCTACCTGTCTCACTCGGACACACCCTTCTGTCTCACTTAGAGACACCCTTCTGTCTCACTCAGACACATATCTATCTGTCTCTCTCAGACACACCATTCTGTCTCACTCAGAGACATATCTACTTGTCTCATTCAGACACACCATTCTGTCTCACTCAGAGACATATCTACCTGTCTCACTCAGACACACCCCTCTGTTTCACTCAGAGACATATCTACCTCTCTTACTCAGAGACACGTCTACCTCTTTTACTCAGACACACCCTTCTGTCTCACTCAGAGACACATCTACCTGTCTCACTCAGACACACCTTTCTGTCTCACTCGGAGACACATCTACCTGTCTCATTTAGACACAGCCATCTGTCTCACTTAAAAACAAATACCTGTCTCACCTGTCTCACTCAGAAACATGTACTACTGGTCATCAGTCCTCCAGAAGGCCTTCAGTCTACCCCAAAGTTGTCAGTCCTTTGGCAGGCTCTTAGTCTTTAATTTTAAGTTTATTTCTATTGCGCTTTTCACAATGGGCATTGTCTCAAAGGAGCTTAACAGAAATTAAGAGTTAAAGGGAATGACATGCCTTTATCCCTGATGATGAAGACTGGGGCGACTGTGGCAAGGAAAAACTTCCTTAGATGAATGAGGAAGAAACCTTGAGAGGAACCAGACTCAGAAGGGGAACCCATCCCCATGTGGGTGATATCAAGAGTGTGATTATAGTCTTTAAGCAATACAGAACACTGGAGAGTGAGAACTAACATGAGAGCCTTTAGTCTACCACCAGTCGTGAGTCCTTCATCAGACCGTCCATTAAACCATTTTGAAGACAGCTCCCTCTTGTACTAAGGATGAACTTTCCATTACCGAAATTCTCAAACTCCTTTTTTTCCATGCTGACATACTTTTCATTTTTGGAACAGTCTGATGGGCTTGAACATGTGTATGTGATTTATGAGAGGCGAACAGCATGCGTGTGGAAGCGATGCGCCTATAAGTGTGTTTTCGGGGGTTGGGTGTGTTCCTAAAGTTTGCGAGGTCATTCAGAGTTTTACTCTGTAGTCAGGGCAGCCGAACTCACCACACTGTTCAAATAAACTCAGCAGGGTGGTGCTGGAGCTTGAGCAGAAAATCTGGAGCTGGTGTGTGACCTCAAGCTGGTTTAGCATTAAAAGATGCTAACGAGGAAAAAACGCCACCCTTACGGCCACCAGCCACACAAAGCGCACGTGAATAAGAGATTAGATGTTTCTCTCGAAAAGGCTTGGTCGAGTGGTTCACTGATGACGTGCTTTCTGTTAGCTATAAAAAAATGAATGAAAGGTTGTAGAGCTAAGAATAGTTCTGGTGGCCATCTTGAAGAAGTGGAAAAAAAAGATGTATAAAGGTGAATGAGGGCAGAAGAACAGAATGCGGTGTATCAGAGATACCAGCGGTGAAGAAGGAAGCGGGCCAAGACATGCCCTGAGTCCTGAGTGTATGTGTGTGTGTATGCGTATGAGTGTGTGTGTGTTGTACCTAAACCCACTGTATCTTTATACCTCTAATACAGACAGCACCCTCTCCAAACATGCTCAGTGCTAAGAGGAGCTAGCTGCAAAAACATTGTCCTTCAAAACTAAGCTTGAATCTTTATGTTTTATCAGAAATCCTGCTCATTTCCGCGATGTAAAACTGCAGTCAAAATGTTCTCAAATTCCCTCGCAGGAATTCCTCCGAACTAAACAGCATCTGCTATCTTGCTAGTGTTGTAAGAATTGCAAACATTTATACATTTATAAAAATAAATCCTCTGTAGACTTCTCAAATTAACTCTAATTAGCTCCTCCTAGTTAGCTCATGCTAGCAGTGAAAATAAAGAACAATTTATAAAAACGACTTAGAAGTATCCGCTATAAATCCTGTCAGGTTGGCTCATGTTAGCGAGGTCAGAATGTGGGCCCTTTTAGAAATTATGTGACGGTTTCCAGCATTAGCTACCTGTTTAGTACTGTTTGGATTACAAACATTTATAAATTTGGCTGAGAAATCTTACAAATCCTGTCAGGTTACCTAATGCTAAGCATCCTATCATAAAAACTTTTTTTAATAGGATTTAGGAATACACTCGAAGTTTATTTTATCTGGCTAGCTGCCGGTAGCGGTAAAGCATTTTTTCGCGAGGCTACTAAAGTTTCATTTCTACTGTTAACTTCTTTCGTTGCCAGGTTAGCATGTGCTAGCTAGCTTGCATTGTGAGTGCAAAGTATACGTGTGTATGAATATGATAGGAATATCACTTTCTTCTCCAGTGTCATGACGGAGGACCCTGTGCTCTGACTCCAGCTTCCGAACAAGGAAGAATTTTACTGTGCTGTAATGTACATGTGACAAGTAAAGGCATCTAATCTAATCTAATCTGATCTATTTGCAAGCTAGCCAACAAACTCTGTAGAAATCCTTTAGCATTTAAAAATGCTCTTGAGTTCTTTATTCCACATGTGTGTATGTGTGTATCATACCTGGTTATCATCGGCACGGCGAGGCTGCTGCAGGTGTTCCCCGGTCCTGATGGGACATGTTTAATTTCAGCCCCTATAAAGCGTAGAGCAGTAATTTACTGTCTCGATTTGCGCGTGCGTCTGACAGGAACGTGTTGCACGGCTCCCCGCCGTATTCTTACACCGTATGACTTGTGATTTACACTGCTGAGGACAGTCATCTTTCAATTCCTTCCGATTACACAGTTATTAAACGTAAGGAATGAAACATCTCTTTCCCTCTGTCTCTCGCAGGGTGATATTCAACAGCTGCTGATCGTCGCTGACCCCAAAGCGGCGTACGATTACTGTGAACACTACATGCCCGACTGTGACACGCCCCATAAAGACACGCTGCAAGCTCAGGAACCGGAGGAAGAGGTCAGTATCGACATGGTGACCTTCACAAACCTGGACTGTCCACTTGCTTGTACATACTGCAACATGGGGCACCTGGAAATTTCATTTTCAAACGAGTCATAATTAATTATACCACATTTCTAATCCCCCAATGAACCAAATGCAATCGAAATTTCCCTCTGTCTCTCGCAGGGTGATATTCAACAGCTGCTGATCGTCGCTGACCCCAAAGCGGCGTACGATTACTGTGAACACTACATGCCCGACTGTGACACGCCCCATAAAGACACGCTGCAAGCTCAGGAACCGGAGGAAGAGGTCAGTATCGACATGGTGACCTTCACAAACCTGGACTGTCCACTTGCTTGTACATACTGATAGCGTCAGTGGCAACATGGGGCACCTTGAAATTTTATTTTCAAACTAGTCATAATTAATTATACCACATTTCTAATCCCCCAATGAACCAAATGCAATCGAAATCCTTAATGGGAATACATTTCATAAGAATTGTAATGGTTTTAATGGAACATGTAATGGTGGTTGCAAACCTGTGGGTCTCCTGGTAATCTAAACCATTAAGAATCAATAAAACATTTTTGGGAACATATCGGTTTCTACTGTACACCATTATTACAATGGTTTCTATCTTAGTGGTTTATTCTGTATCAGAAGGTTATAAGTTTAAATCCCTGTATCTCCATGTTGCTTTTCTTGGGCCCTTGAGCAAGGCCCTTAATTCTCAACTTATCAGTTGTAAGTCGCTTTGAATAATTAGCTAATGTTAGCAAGAATTGAATGTGCCGATTGAGTAAATATTTACGATTATGCTTTATTAAAAGATATATAAATCCTCTCAGGTTAGCTTATGTTAGCTAGTTAGTGTTATATAGTAGTATGAATGTTTTTAATAGGATTTTTGACAACGACTCATTTTATCTGGCTAGCTTCCGTTAGCATTAAAGCATTGTTTTTGCGAGGCTAGTTAAGTTTAGCTTGCTAACATTAGCAGTGTAGATTATAACAAAATATGAATTGCATTAGAATCTAGTGCTATGAGTGCTGAATCCAAACATTTCTTACTGTAACTTCTCTCATTGTCAGGTTAGCTCAAGTTCGTTAACTTGCATTGCAAGTGCGGAGTATAACACTAACATTTACATCATGTAGCAGAGACCCTTATCCAGATCGACATAATACTTTTTCATAAGTGTGTGATGGAATTCTTCAGGATTTAGTGCTCTTTTTGCTAGGTAACCATGACAACGATCATTAAATAGTTGCTGTTTTCTAAGCAAGATATTGTGCTAATGGAAACTCCACCCAGGATTGGGATTGGCTATACTACACAGCTACCTTGATTGTTTTTATGGTTACCAATGACCAGGAGTTTAGACCAGTTGTTAAAGTTTTTACCAGGTGGGATTTTGAATGCTGGGGTCTTAGCGTAGATTTCCAGATGCCTCATGTCGCCATACGCTAAGATTTGGTAATTTGTCTAAAACTTCTAGTGTTGATTTAATTGTGTTTTTTGACACTATATAATATCCTGCCAGTGTTTTATTTCAGGCTCCAGTATAGAATGAGCTCAGAGCTTAAGAATGATTACATCCCCCCTGTCTGGTCTTGTACAGTCATGTTCGTGTGTCTCGTGTGTGGTTTTTTTTTCTCTCCCTCTTTTGGGATGATGTTCTGGAACACAAAGAGAGGGAGCTCCTCGGTTGATGAACCGCCGAACACGCTCTGGCAGCGAACTCTGCGTTTCTAGCGGCATTATTTTGCTAACGCATTCTGCAGATTCTCGGCTACGCTGATATCTCGGGAGGAACGTTTTGGCACGTGCCGTGTAAACGCAGCCAGCAGCAGCAATTACAGCGTTTTTATTGCGCCGAGATTGAAAAGGACACTTTGCTAAGTGGTAATGTGGGAATTCTGAACCGGATGTTTATTTAAGGATCTGAAATGAGGACGCTGTAGGTACTTGATGCGGAGCTTTGGGCGGTAATGCTGTTCGAGTGATGATGTATCTTGACAGAACCAATGAGCATCATCCATGAATGGAAATATTTAGTATTGGTCGGTTTATTTGGGTCCTGATTGGTTTAGTTTGGCCGAGATTGTATAGATTTACAAAGACACTTGGCTTAAATTTAAAAACGACATTTTCGTTTACAATCGCTCCGTGTCCACACTTTCGTTTTCGATTGTTTCCCAAAAGTCCAGTCCAGTTTGTGCCAGTACTGCACACGAGCAAAACGGGAGACGCTTCAACGTCTACACTTTCGTCTTCAATCATTTACGCCGGCGTCACGCTGAAACGTCTGAAAATGCTCACATTAGCTGGAGGTGTATTGTCTTGGTTGTCTGGATCAGGACCGCCTAGTCTTGGTGAAGCAATACTGTTCGTAATTGAGTTTTGGATAGGTTTCTATAGATCTTCCTCGGATCATTTGAGACTGGATACATCTTCGTAGATTGGGAAGGTCCTGAGACCTACTGGGCTCGTCCAGGACTTCTCTACAAGAATCTCTCGTTTTCTGGGGCCTGTATAATCCTGACCATGACTTTGTTTTTCTTGGCTAGGATCTGCTAGACCTGGATAATGACTAGGCCTTTCTGCATTTGGTTAGCCTTGTTCTGGATAATGACTATGCTGCTGCTGGATCTTGTTTGAGCTTTGCATTTGGACTTTGAAGTACTGTCTGATGGTTAGATCTTGCTGGATATGGGCTTAGTTGTGTCAGGCTAGGCCTTATTCTGCTTGGCTGGACCTGCCGAGTGTTCGCTAGCCCTTTCCTGGGCTTGTTTTGACAGCTGAAAGGGGACTCAAGTGCACACATGCATGATGGATTAAGGACATTTAGCTGAACAGAAGTTCATCAGTACCATCATTGCTGCTGCGACTGTGAACCTCCTGTAGTGGGAAAGGAGAGTGAGAATGGGTCAGATCTAATCAATACGGCTCTCATCTAACAGATTCATTTGTTTTAGATTGTCCTTTGAGCCATAGTGCAAATGTTCTCCTCTACATTCATTAATTATTGTATATGATAATAATGGATGTGTGTTTGATGTGAATCCTGTATGTATTTGTATCACACACCTTTCTAAAGACTGGAACAATCTAATGATTACTAAGCACTTTTTACAGCTTACACACACATTTACTGTACAAAACACACTTCCTATAACAAATCAAAGCTGCTGTACATCCCACCCATGTGTCCCTGTGATCTCATCCCCTTTAGACGTGAGATCACAGACCTTTTTTACCATCTGCAGCCACCTGTGCTTTTTTATACATTCATTAAAATACCATCAGTCAAACTAACTAATCTCTCTCTCTCTCTCTCTCTCTCTCTCTCCCCGTCTATCTCTGTCTGTCTGTCTATTTCTCTCTCTCTCCCTCTCTCTCTCTCTCTGTTGGTCTGTCCTTTCTTTCTTTCTTTCTTTCTTTCTTTCTTTCTTTCTTTCTTTCTTTCTTTCTTTCTTACTTTGTTTTCTTTCTTTCTTTCCTTCTTTTTTTCTCTTGTTTATATATCTATCTATCTATCGGTCTATCTCTCTGTCTGTCTGTCTGTCCGTCTGTCTGGCCATTTGTCTTTCTTTCTTACTCTCTCTCTCTCTCTCTCTCTCTCTCTCTCTCTCTCTCTCTCTCTCTCTCTCTCTCTCTCTCTCTCTCTCTCTCTCTCTCTCTCTCTCTCTCTCCCCGTCTATCTCTGTCTGTCTGTCTATTTCTCTCTCTCTCCCTCTCTCTCTCTCTCTGTTGGTCTGTCCTTTCTTTCTTTCTTTCTTTCTTTCTTTCTTTCTTTCTTTCTTTCTTTCTTTCTTACTTTGTTTTCTTTCTTTCTTTCCTTCTTTTTTTCTCTTGTTTATATATCTATCTATCTATCGGTCTATCTCTCTGTCTGTCTGTCTGTCCGTCTGTCTGGCCATTTGTCTTTCTTTCTTACTTTCTCTCTCTCTCTCTCTCTCTCTCTCTCTCTTTCTCCCTCCCTCTCTCTCTCTCTCTCCCTCTCTCTCTCTCTCAAACATGTTCAGGTGACCAATGCAGCACACATTTATATATTTTTATAAAGTAGAAGTGGGCGATATGATAAACTTTCTAAATACCCAAATTGAATTCGATTTTTTAATAAGAATTTTTTTTAGTAATACATATATATAATAAATATATATTTAACAATGAAAAGGAAATAATTCAATGACTTTAAAAACAAATCGCCCAGCTCTACTTTAAAATCTACTGTAAGTTCCTAAAGAAAGCATGATCTCATGGTTCTGATTCACAGACGCCTTCAGATGATGCTTTTAAACATACAAATGAATCAAATACATACCAGTGTAAATGCTAACAATATGTAACATCCAGCTTGGGCTGTTACATCACAGGAAGTGTTGTGTTCTATTTAATACTCTGCACTAACCTCCTCTGACCTCATTTCCTCCTTCTGTCCAGTACGCAACTGCAGTAGATTATGGAGAGCCGTATGATTACTATGATGCAGCGAATCCCACCGACACGCCTCATGAATTTTCAGAGTCCCAGGTAAAGAAAAGAGAAAACGCATGTCTGCGGTTGTCACGTGACTTCCTTGTCTGGGTCTCAAGTGTCATCTGTTGTCCATATCCACCTGAGGGGACCAACATCGATCTATCTATCTATCTATCTATCTATCTATCTATCTATCTATCTATCTGTCTATCTGTCTGTCTGTCTGTCTGTCTGTCTGTCTGTCTGTCTGTCTGTCTCCTTCTCTGATCTTTGCTGTTGTATTATGTCTTGCTGTCTCGATCCTGATGTTTTGATGTGTTGTGTCTTTTGTGCGTGTGTTGTCACCCTCCGTCCAGCGAGTGAAGCGTAGTGTCTCCAAGAGGACGACAAAGTCCACTAAGTCCAAACCCAAGCCTCCATTTAAGTCCTCGGCCTCATTAAAGAAACCACCTAAAAATTTAGGCCCAAAGAAGACTTGGAGAAATGGTTACCAGGCAACAGCTCCGGCGAGGAGGCCGGGTACAAGGGTAAAATCCAAAAAAAAAAAAAAAACGTGGCATGGAGATCTCTCCTCTTTTCCCGTCCTTCTCTTCTTGACCTGAGGGAGATCTCCGATGCTTCTAATCCGAGCAGAAAGGCAGGCAGTCTTAGAGGCCTATGGATGGCGCTGTAGTGTGCACGTCCGTTAATCCTTTCTTTCTCGTTCTTCCTTCTCGTTCTTTTTCGATCTTCTCACACCGCTTCAAGCTAAACAACTTAGACGGCGAGTTCTATAGTGAAACTGAACTTGACTACGGGACTGTAGATGCGTCTCAGACACAGTCTCCTGATGCCACCTCTGGACCTAATGAGGTAAATATTTCACTTTTTTTGTCCTTTTTTCTTTGGTTTAAAGAATGATAAAAGATTTAGATTAGTCCTGGGAAAGACTAGCGACTGGAAAATAAGTCGGTATGAAATAACGAAAAACACAGAAACAATTAGGAAGGATTGTTCTGTGTTTTTTTTTCTGTCTCTAATTGACTGAAAAAAAAGCAATCCACTTTGTATGGCCATGTATTTAACATGTTTACCATCTCAGTGGATTGTCTTTTGCTTTGTGTTTTGCTTGCTGATGTCCATGTCAATGATACATGAACTAGCCATGCTAGTTTTCCCCATCAGATGCCTGCTATAATTATGAAATGCATTTTTTTGGACATAATCTTGTCCAATCAACTAATGTCTAATGACTAATCCTTAAATCCTCAGTATGATCAATAGATCAGATAGGACTCGGACTAGCACTACCAATTTGTCCATATGCTAGGTCCAAATAAAGATCATAACTTGAAAATTCCAACCTCTAGCTAGGAAAAGTTAAAGTAAACTTCCCTATCATTGTTGAATTTTGACTCAGAGAGTTAGTCCAAACTCATTATCATGTTTTTATTTGTGCTGTACCTACGCTTATTATCATATTTACTTGAGATTTCAACAAATCTGATTGTATAGTTCGATGTATGAGAACGCAAATAGATTTGCTTATGTAGGCTGGTTAGCTTCTGTGAAAAAAACTAATTTTCATGGGCATAGCCGCTTAAAAATAATCAACAAATCAGAACTTTGTGCTAGTCAAGCAATTCCAGCTAGGCTAGATGCTAGTCTTGTGTTAGCCAGTGATGCGGTGAGTTAGCATCACTACTCTTTAAAAAGGGTCTCACCAAACATAGCTACTTCATTATTCAAAGCAATATTTGTTTATTTATGAAAGAAAATTCCAGATAATAACAGATTAGCACAACCGTATGCATACAGTTTGCTATTTTACCTCAGACATGCGATTTCAGGCTTCATTTGTTTCTGTCGTGTTTCACATTTTCCTTCCTCAGAATCATTATGTGAAAAGACAGAAATATGTCACTGTATAAAAAGCAGAATAACTGACTAATGAAAACCTGAGGTCACACTTTTTGTCCCTGAGTTGAATTATTTTTTAAATGATTAAATTAATGTATAAAATTAAAAATAAATGTTAAAAAGACATGGCGTTTATTGAAGAATCTTCAGGGATATAAAAGTGTGACCTCTCGCTTTCAGGTTTCTACATGCTGTAATTCATTCAGATGCATTGATGCAAATTTCATATAGAACATGAAAACAGTACATTTACCTGCTTAACTAACCGCCATTTTTATATCGCTCGCCTTTCTTCTCCTTCTTCTGTCCTTCCACTCTTTATTTTCTATGTCCTCTTTCCGTTATTTTGTTTCCTCTATCTGCAATTTTTTCCCCTTCCTTTACCTTTACTTTCATTTAATTCCCTCACCTCCTATTTCCTCTTATTCCCTTCTCTCCACTTTCCCCCATTCTGTCACCCCTCTATCACCTCATTTCTTTATTCCTTTTTTCTCTTATTCCCTTCTCTCCACTTTCCTCCTATTCCTTCACCCCTCTATCACCTCGTTTCTTCACCCCTCTTTCCTCTTATTCCCTTACCTTCTCTTTTCTCTTATTCCCTTATCTCCACTTTCCTCCACTTTCCTTCACCGCTTTATCACCCTATTTCTTCACCCCTCTTTCCTCTTATTCCCTCACCTCCTCTTTTCTCTTATTTTCTCTTATTTTTGTTATCTCCACTTTCCTCCCATTCTTTCACCCCCTTTGTCACCCCATTCCCTCACCCCCTCTATCACCTCATTTCCTCCTCTCCTCTATCACCCCATTCTTTCACCCCCTTTGTCACCCCATTCCTTCACCCCCTCTATCAATCCATTTCCTCACCTCCTCGATCACCCCATCCCCTTACCTCCACGTTTTCCTCCTATTCCCTCATCCTCTTTTTCCTTTCATTCCCTCACCCTCTATCACTCTATTTCTTCATTTTCTTTGTACCTCCCTTCTCCCCTCTCCCACCCTCTCATTCTCCCCTTGCTGCTGCATTGCTTGCCAATAATAAGGCTGTGGAAGAGGGGATTGTGGGTAATTCAGACCCCGAGCTGGCCTACGCTGAGGCGGATCCCACAATCACCCCCGAGCACAACGAGCCTGGCGCCACAGCAGAAGCAGACGCGTACGACTTTAAGGAGTACAACCTTAAGGAGTACGACGTGGGCGAGCTTGACAAATCTCACTATGACTTTGGTGCATACGATGAGTTCGGCAACGCCGGCCCAAACCCCGTACCCCATTACGAGGATGAGTTTGGGCCTGCCGTGCCCGCTGAAACCGACACAGAAGAAACGCAATTCAAAGCTGGCGTAAGTATCGCAATGTGTGAGTGAATGTTGTGTGAGTGTGTGTTGCACATTGCTTGGTGCGATTTTAACAAGACGCTTGGCATGACGAATCCATCGCTGTAACGTTGTTGTAAGTCGTAACGCTTTCATGCCGCAAATACAGTTAGCATTACGTAGTGTTGCTAACATGACCTTTTACAAATACAATATAGACTACAAGTAATAAAGGGATGCTCATAGCTACCAGTTTATCGTCTTGCAAAATCATCACATATTTAATCAAACAATATATCGTGGCTCTGTTTCGAATTATTTCATCATCCAGACCGTGTCTAATACACAGTCTTGCCCTCACACTTTGGGCCAATTGGACTCACAAACTTTGCCTCAAAATTGGACTTTATTTTTATCATATTTACTTAAAATTTTTACAAATCTGATTGTATAGTTTGATGTTTTGTGAACGCAAATAGATTCGCTCATGTAAGCTGGTTAGCTTCTGCTATATAAAACAACAACCACATTTTCATGGGCACAGCGACCTGAAAATAATCAAATGCAGAATTTGTAGTCACCAATTCGAGCTAGCTAGATTAGCGGCTAGTCTTGTGTTAGCCAGTGATGCTGTGACTCAGCACAAATTCTCTTAAAGGCCTTTGCCTGAGTACCGGAAAACGTTTATCTTCTTGATATAACATCTTGATTACATCATTATTAAAAGTAATAAAACCTTAAGACTTAAGACCCCAAAAATAATATAATCTTCGTTTATTTATTTATCTTTTTAGTTGTTGAAATTGAAATTAGCCAAACCAAATGCATATCAGTTTTCTTTTTTTTACCTCAGGCATGCGATTTCACATCGATGGCCACAGTCTCCACCCACACTCTTTAGGCCACGCCCCCGCCATACTCAACATGACTCCAAATTGTTCCGATTAAGAAATTTATGCAAGACGGTTTTCCAGCGATGCAATTTTTAGCTTTGTGACGTCATAACGGAGCATCGAACGGAGTTTATTAAGACATGCGAAACTGGTAGCTATACGCTGTTAATATATATTAGCGATGCTAGCCTTGTGGAAAAAATGACACACAATTAAATAAATGTTTTTTTTTTTTATAAGTGGGATAGAAGGTGTGTTTTGTGTGCCCCTGGTTTTTTGGCCCCCCCCCCCCCCCCCCCAAAGTTAAAAAAGGTAAGATCACCAATATTTCAAAGGGCAGATAGACATGCATTCCAGGACTTTACACACACACACACACACACACAGACACACACACAGTTTTCCACATTAATCTGAAGGAAGTCCTGTGTGTTGAGGTCGTACCCAGCAGCCTGTCAGGACTCTATCTGCCCTGTTAGCCCCAAGGCACAGTAATTACCTCATTCCAGAGTGCCAGCTGTATGTTCAAACATGCCCTGCTTTTTTACACACACACACACACACACACACACACACACACACACACACACACACACACACACACACACACACACACACACTATTCACTATTAGACCTTTTTCCACTTCACAAGGTCCAAATCCACACATAAGAACTGCTTAAATTTTTAAAAATTATTTATTAATAATTATTGTAATAAATAAACAGTGTAATATACTCAAATGTCATACCTTATGTTTGTGGACAAAAGTCTGTGGACACCTGACCATAACATTTAGGTTCTTTTCGAAGGATTCCATTCCTTATTTAGTCTCCATTTTCTCCTATAATAAGCTCCACTTTTCTGGGAAGATGTTCCTCTAGATTTTGTTGAGATTTTGTGCTTGTTCAGATACATGAGTGTTATTGGGTGGGGTCAGGTTCTGATGTAGGTGAGGTGAGGAGACCTGGGGTACAGTCAGCTCTATAGCAGGAGATGTTCCACTTCCAACCCAGTTAGCAGATCTTCATGGAGATGGATTAGTGCACAAGGTTTGCATGGTCATGCTGAAAGTTTTATATTGAAACTTTTAATCAATCATGACATTTGCAGTTTATTTTCATAGAGAAAATGGAGAAAATATTGTTAAATCTTATTGTTTGACAAGCAGATTTATTTATAAATGTACAATAGCCACGTATATCAATATGTTAGAGGCCGGGGTCAGAGTTCAGGGTCAACTGTAACACATTCTCTTACACTAGGGGTTTAGTTCAAGGGTTACAGACTTTCAGATTCTTATACAAGAACCTTCACCACTCAGAGCATTTGAAAGGGCACTAATCTCAGCATCAACACTTATTTAAAAAGTACAATATCACTTTTAATTTCATTAGATTTTTTATTTCATTATTTGATAAATGTTTTAATTAAATTAAATTTAGCTTAATTTGTATTTATTTTATTTTATTTTAATTAAGTTCAATTTACTTAAATTTTAATTTGATTTGATTTGATTTGATAAAAAAAAATGAGCAACTGGAAGCTTCGGTCACCAAAACACATTCCTTGTAAGTGCAAATATACTTGCCATTAAAGCTCATTCTGTTTCTGATTCAGAGAAGTTGTTTGACAAGGACATACAGTATAGTTGTAATGGTCAGGGGTGCACAAACTTTTGCCCATGTGGCATAACACAGATTACAGGAAAGGCTAATGAGCAAAATTAATTGTGTGCACACTTCTCTATGTGTGATGTGTTATTGGATTTACTATGTTCAGACAATCAGGATACACACAATATATACGTAACATATATATATATATGCTTTATGCAAATGTATGTTTATTATTAGTGAAACCAAACTCAACATAGAGCATGAAGACAAAATAATCTTGTAAATGTTTAACATTTTGTACATCATCAAGACACCAAACGGAACTTTCGCTATGTTTCCACACGGACGGTTTTATTTGCCGGATGTGTGCATCACGGCGGATTATTCCGCTTGATTTAAGACTCGGTACATCAGTAAAATAAATGTTTAGCGATTTATAAATATTTATTTATTTATTTTATCTGAGTAAAGAAAGGACGTCGTGAATAAACGTCTGTTGCGCTAAATGTTTTATATTAATTAATTAATTAATTAATTTATATTTTTAATGAAAATTATCACAGAAATGTGCGTTCACATCAAGTTAAATACATAGTGTTATTAAAGAGTTTATTTTATATGAACACATTATATATATATATATATATATATATATATACACACACACACACACACACTCTCTTCCATCATACCCTTCCTCAGTACACACAGTAACCAGTTCTTTCACTCACTGACTCTCCTGGCATGACCCATGATCTCAGGAAATGTTTCTTGCACGTTGAATTGACTATAAAAGATTACTTCAAGACGTGATCGATGTATGTAAGGAATAAAACGCTTCAGGATGGACGGTTACTGAAAATAATCCACATCCTGAAGCATTTTTTTCCACTTTTGCCACAGAGATTTGGTACGGATCAATAAAACAACTGATCAAACCTCTATCAGTTTCTTTTTATTTCGACCAATCAGAATCCAGAATTCATCCTCGCTGTGGTGTGCATACAGCACGTTCTTCATGACACAAATATTCATCACATGCATGTGCATCCTTCTTCTATACTTCCATCCGTCTCTAACGGCTGCACATGTGCTGATTTTCACCTGCTTTGTGTCCTTAGGTTGGAGGCGGTACGGCGTTTTTGGGACCCAAAGGAGAGAAAGGAGAACCGGCTGTCGTTGAGCCGGTAAGTCAGAGGAACGTACAGGGACACATTCACGAGCACTTCGTGGCGTGTCTGGAGCTGGTATTTCCCCAGCGGATAATTATTGATTTAGTTTGCTGAAAAGATATCGCTAAATAACGCGTTAAAACAATGAGCTAAGTGATGAGGGGTGTTTATGGGGACATTCCTGTTAGAACCTTAGTCACACTTTGAAGTCTTAAGTTGTTTGAGAAAGGCCCTTAACCCCATAGCTGCTCAGGTGTATAAATGAGATATTGCCATTAATAACCCTAGATACTGGCAATGACAAGCATGGATTCTCCGTTCTCCTTCATGCAACATGTGACAACATCTAAAAGAAGCTCAGGTCTGATGTGAAGAGCTAGAATTTTCCTGAAAAGATCAGATTTACTTCCGGGAATCAGGACCCATGTTACATCGCTCTGATATCATAAACATGAACGTTACTTAGGTGTAGATGATATAAATGAGGAGCTTGTCAATCGTCACTCTGTATTGGTGTCCCAGAAGGTGGTAGCTGAATGATTAAAGCATTAGACTTTGCATCTGAAGGTCATGAGATCAAATCCAAGCCACACCATAAACTGCTACTCCTGGGCCCCTGGGCAAGGCCCTTAACCCTCATATGAATGAGATAGATGTAAGAGGAATCATCCTGGATTATGTAGATCCCAAACCAGGCACTAAGTACACACATTATCCTGAAATGAAGCAGTGATTTTGGATATGGTTTTGTTCTACCAAACTTGATTGGTTAATTGATTGGTTGGTTAATTGATTGATTGATTGATTGATTTCAGGGAATGCTGGTGGAGGGTCCCCCAGGTCCAGCTGGTCCTGTTGTAAGTAAATTACATTAAGAATACTCTAATAGACTTCTTTCCAAAGATCTAAACTGCGTTATCTGTTATCAACCCAATGTCCACACCCACAGAGGAGTTTTTATTTGAATAATTACTCTTACATCACCAAGATTTCCTGCCTCTTTATTTCATCTCTACAATTCCCACATTTCCAATAAAGACATCAAAACTTCTGATTTTGCTCCAACTCTTCAGGGACTTCCTGGACCCCCTGGTCTACAAGGCCCCCCTGGACCCTCTGGAGATCCTGGTGACAGGGTGAGTGTTTATTTCCTGCATCGTTCGGTCTGAAAGTTGCATGGAAACAACCCCTGACCTCTGAAATCGTAATACTTGATGCAGAGAGGGGGGTATTTTCAGGGCGCACATCCTGGGACTTTTAGGACCTTAGGCTTTGGTGTATTCCCATGAGAAAGTGTGTATTTGGTGTATTCCCATGAGAAAGTAGATGACAGGAAGTAGATGGAGGACAAGATTGTGTTTTGATGCTGAGCCCTAGACATGTAGACCCAATCTGTCTTTCAGAATGCAATATGTGTCAACAAACTCGAAAACCTCTGAAGCTGTGTTGATATTTCAGCCAAATGAATTGATTTCCATGGGCTGGATCTGGTCCTAGAACTCGCTGGACAATTTTGTGATAAAAACAAACAGTTTGTTTTGCGTCTCAGTGTCTTTGCCACTGATTATATTAGCATGTCAGTGTGAAGTCCATTATCATAGCAGTGTCTGCCAGGAGCTCTCTGGCTTGTTGGCTTTATCAAACAGCTCAAAAGGAACAGTGAGTGAACAATCACTGGCTAAAGAGCTTTCAGAAAGTTCTTCAGAGAACCACAAACCCCAATGTGACACCATTACACACCAACACGGATCATCATTCACCCTTATGTACCAAAACATGCCATCACACACTTTTACACATGATCATACACCATCATACACCATCACACACCATCACACACCCACATACACCATCACACATCTTCATACACCATCACACACCATCGCACACCATTTACCCTTACAGTATATACTAAAACACGCCATCACACACTTTTACACGCCATCATACACCTTCATACACCTAAACACACCAGTGCACACTATCATACACTTTTATACACCATCACACACTTTCCTACACATTTATACACCATCACACACCATTACACACCATCATACACCTTCATACACCATCATACACCTTTATACACCATTATACACATTTTTACACCATCACACACCATCACACACCATACAACATTACACACCTTCATATAACATCATACACCATTACACACCATCATACACCTTCATACACCATCATACACCATCATACATCTTTATACACCATTTTACACATTTTTACACCATCACACACCATTACACACCATCATATACCTTCATACACCTTCATACACCATCATACACCTTTATACACCATTTTACACATTTATACACCATCACACACCTTCATACACCATCACACACTATACAAAATTACACACCTTCATATAACATCATACACCATTATACACCTAAACACACCAGTGCACACTATCATACACTTTTATACACCATCACACACTTTCATACACATTTATACACCATCACACACCATTACACACTATCATACACCTTCATACACCATCATACACCTTCATACACCATCATACACCTTCATACACCATCACACATTATACAACATTACACACCTTCATATAACATCATACACCATTACACACCATCATACATCTTCATACACCATCATAAACCTTTATACACCATTATACACATTTATAGACCATCATACACCATCACACAACATTATACACCATCACACACCATCATACACATTTATACACCAAAACACACCATCACACACTTCACACAACACACCATTTCTTTATTCTCTTTCTGCTCTCAGCATCTGTGTCTGAAATCTGAATCCATTTTGTGGTGTAGATTCATGACGGCTGATTTCTGGAGGTCTCTTGTAAAGGATGTGAGTTAGGACCTTGTTTCCTCTGTTTATTTAACAATTACTGCGTAACTGCGAGGAGGGAAACACTGGAGCTATTCAATTCAGAACACTAGACCTCTGGGAGGAGCATAAAAACACCAGCTATGTGTGTGAACGAAGCCACACTGAGAGAACCAAAGCTCTTTAACTGCAATAAAACACTTAATGAAATGTGTGTGTGTGTGTGTGTGTGTGTGGTAGTGCACCGTGGTGGAGATGATTACTCAGTCCCACACCCTGCTTATTTAGTTCCTTGTTTAGCAGAAACACTTTTGATGAAGGTCTCAGACAGACAGACAGACACACACACACACACACACACTTTTCTAATATACAGTACATATGGACAAAAGGCTCCACTCTTCTGGGTAGATGTTCCACTAGATGGTGTGGAGATTCAGTCACAAGGGTGTTAGTAAAGCCAGCGTTCACATTCATCCTCAGTAGGGTTGGAGCTCTATAGCAGGGGATCTTCCACTCCAACCCATGTTTCTTCATGGAGCTGGCTTTGTGCACAGGAGCATTGCCATGCTGGATCAGGTTTGGGTCTGAAGTGAAGAGAAGTTTCAATCCACGGCATCTGAAGTACCATTGTGTGCATAAGAGAGTGAGAGAGCTGAATTGTTTTTTTTTCTCCATCAGGGTCCTGCAGGTCGAGCCGGGCTTCCCGGTGCGGACGGGATGGCAGGTCCTCCTGGTACCATGCTGATGCTGCCGGTATTTATATTATTTATTTCACTTCAGGGGCAGGGGTGGAGACGGGCGGTCCGCTGAGGCGACCCCTAATGGGAGAAGACGAAGGAAAGAAGAAGACCATGGGGCACACATTTTAATATTGGTCTATGAAAGTGAAATAAAGACGGGTGTGAGATGGAATTTACCCGAACCTGATCTCTGGATCATCAGTTAAATTGGGTTCTGCACAAACCTGTAGCGAGTTTACGTCTACGCCAAATTTAATTTACCAACAAACAATACAGATTACATTTAGAATCAAAACCTCAAAGTATAAAGTACTGGTTTACTGCAAGTCAAAAACACGTACCAAATACACAGAAAACACATGTAAATCAGCACATCGCTCAACAAATGCGCTGAAGACACGTTCATAAGAGTCGTTTGTTCATACTACAGTTTAATACAGTTTATATTTTATACATTGGGATACCAGTGCTGGGGTGGCAGATAGGATGACAGTGCTCCTTGTTAGGGTGGCAGTTGCCACCCCGTGCCACTGTGGTAGATCCACCCGTGTTTCACACTCCTGTGATGATCTATCTATCTATCTATCTATCTATCTATCTATCTATCTATCTATCTATCTATCTATCTATCTATCTATCACCCGTGTTTCACACTCCTGTGATGATCTATCTATCTATCTATCTATCTATCTATCTATCTATCTATCTATCTATCTATCTATCTATCTATCTATCTATCTATCTGACTGTCTGTCTGTCTGTCTGTCTGTCTGTCTGTCTTTGCAGATTTTGTTTCATTGTTTGCTTGTATAATGAAATTAAGCAGTATGTGAACACTGTGTGTGTGTGTGTGTGTGTGTGTGTGTGTGTGTGTGTGTGTTGTAGTTCCGTTTCGGTGGTGATAGTGAGAAAGGTCCGGTGGTCTCGGCGCAGGAGGCTCAGGCTCAAGCCATTCTTTCTCAGGCCAGGGTAAGTAGTGCACTTCTTTGTAGCCTTTCCCTGTGTGTGTGTGTGTGTGTGTGTGTGTGTGTGTGTGTGTGTGTGTTTGTGTGTGTGTGTGTTTGTGTGTGTGTGTGTGTTGTGTTTGTGTGTGTGTGTGTGTGTGAGGTTTGTGGGGGGTGATGGTGGGTGGAGTTAAGGGTTGATGGGGTATATGAAGGGCCACTTGCTAGAGAGTAAAAATAGCAGTGGGGTTGATGACCAACAGGTGTGTTAACAGGTGTCACAGTGAGAGAGCACATCATACACACCTTATATAGACACACACACACACACACACACACACACACACACACACAATGTTTTTATATATTATATATATTAACGCCTCCCCCTCCCCCCCTCCTCAGTTGGCTATGCGAGGATCTCCTGGTCCCATGGGTTTAACTGGACGCAGTGGTCCTGTGGTGAGTCTCTCAGCTCTTGGTCCTGTTCCACCATCAGCATCATGAACTTCCTATGATACACCAGATAGGATCCACTTCTGAGAACATGCTGGGAAATACAACAGAGAATAAAATAACAGCGCACACACACACACACACACACACACACACACACACACATCCACAGAACATTTTTTTTATAAATGATTTTAAATGAATAAAGAACTCAGACATCAGCTGACCCTCATCCTCTCCTCCAGCCAATCAACACGCTCGTTTACAACTATATCTTTAATGACTTATTTTATTTCCTAATTATTTTTGTGCAGCGTTTTTACAGGGACATTATCACACAGCAGCTTTACAGAAACCAGAAGATATTTATAAGTTGATATTTATTGAAATGTATTTTGTTATAAAAATAGGGTTAATAACATGAAAAAAAAATGTAAGGAAACTTTATAGATACAAAAACATGAAAAAAAAGTTAACTGTATAAATTGAATACTTTTTTTATTAATCTTTTAAATTAATTAAAGATTTTATATATATATGTGTGTGTACTTATTGACTTTGCCTTTAAAATGTTAAATTCATTACTATATAAAGAAATGATAGGAAAAAAATATAATTGAAATTATTTTCTATATATTTATTAATGTACTGTTAAAGTATCATGTAAAAAAATAGATTTTACTTAATAAAATAATAAATAAATGTATAAATAAATAGGAAAATGTCTAATAAAAAAATCACAAACAGAATAAAAATATTTCTTCACTTTTATCATATAAGAAA
>MU568337.1:1022750-1037750 GCA_024362625.1 Silurus asotus | reverse complement strand
TTAAAAGACTCTGGTAAAAGTTGAAGTTCTGCACTTTTACACTCAAGTGAAAGTAAAGAAGTTCTTCTGTTTTAGTGTCACACTGCTAACTGGACCTCATATTATATTAATATACTGATAAAAAGAGCTTTAAATACCAGAAGAATCTACTTAAATACAGTAATGAAGTATTTGTACTTCATTAATTCCCCCCTCTGACGAGGCCAAATTTATTCCATCATCTCTCATAAATAATGTGTGGTGATTTTAGTGCCCTACTGACAGACCACACCAGAGCTGAGATCAAAATAAACAGCTAGCACAGGGGGTAATAAATATTCATCTCTGTGGAATAAATACACTATACGGCCGAAAGTTTGTGGACACCTAACCATAAGATTGCTTTGTGCTTCTTGAGCACCCGTTTTGTGCAGTTTGCGTCATGCTGGAACAGGTTTTGGGTCTTCTAGTTCAAGTTTAGGAAATATTCCATGCTCAAGCATCCAAAGACGTCCAATAGAATTGTGTAGAATAGAAGAACCGGATATGCGTGTCACGTGTCCCAATACTTTTGGCCACATCGTATACATAGCGCTTGGATTTATTTTAGCGATCCAGAAATGACCATATTAATACACAGTGTTGGTGAAATATATAATAAAAATAATTATTATTTTCTTTACATTAAAACTATAAAAGTGAGGCAGAGTAATTATTTAATAAATAAAAAAGTTTGAAATTAATGAATAAAAATGGAATAATGTGTTGAATTTTATTTCCTGTTTTATCCCATTTTTAATTAATTAACTCAATTTTTGTGTACATTTTGCAAACAAATTGCACAATGCAAATGACTTGCATTAATTCGATTATTTTTAGTATTTAATAAATAATAATTAAGGGTTCATTTGAAAAAATATAAAATAAAAGACATACAGAAAAACAGAAAAACGGCTAAAATTTATTACAAAATGCTTCATAGAAATTCAATTAATACAACAAATTTATTTGTAATTAATTTCATTAAAAACATACATTCACTGAAATCATTAAAAATAAAGAAATTACTTACATTAATTAAACATTTAAATACTTAAATAATAAAAAAGAAAAGCTGCACTATGATCTCGTATAATCTTTCCATATCCCCATAAATACATTTTCATATTTGTTTAAAAGATGAATATAGAATAACTAATAATAATCTTTGATCTTCTCTCTGGTTTTCAGGGTCAGCCCGGTCCTCAGGGGCCGATCGGATACCCGGGACCCCGTGGTGTTAAGGTACAAACCAGACTGACGTTTATAAAGCATTAAAGCGGTGAATCTGCACGCTGTCTGTGGGCTGAGACGCATTTCTGTGTTTTTTAACAGGGAGCCGACGGAGTCCGAGGACTAAAAGGTGGCAAAGGAGAGAAGGTGAGGATTTAAATTCCGTTTCCGGACAAAAAATAGAAAAGAAAAATCGCGTTATTGTGCTGGTTAATAATCTGTAATCATCTGTAAATCATCAGGTTTACAGATTGATGATCCCTCATTTTCATCCTTTTACTGTAAATGATTTACAGTTTGAGACGTTATTATCAAATATATATACCAGGGGTCCCCAAAAACCAGTACCAGGATGTGAATTATTTGATACTGGGCTGCACAGAAAAGAGAAAAACTTTGACATTTTTATTTTATGACCATTTTATTGACTTTCAATGGCAGCAGGATGTTTCATCAAATAAGAAATGACCATTTGCCTGTTTCCTGCACTTGTTTCCATTCCATAAATAAAAGCTAAAGGTGCTTTTGAATCATAACATTACAGCTGGAGGTCGACCGATAGTGGATTTTACCGATACCGGTACCAAGGTTGGATCGTACTCGCCAATAACTGCTTAATATATAATGATACTGTAATGATACTGGATGAAAAGGCGAATAAACGCTCCATGTAAAATCCCCCTGTACATTTTTACATTCATAAAGAAATTCAAAAACGTACTGAATCATGAGAAAATGTTCTAAAGGAAATGAACATGAACATATTAAATAAATAGAATTATATAATTAATCAATAATAAATAATAAACATGCCGCTCTGTCCGTGTAAAAACAAACACCATGTGGCGTCAGTGATTCTCCTCTAGTGGCCGCTCGCGTAATGACAGATGGACGGAACCCGGAAAAACTATCAGTATGGATTGTTGCAGATAGACAATAGTTTCAGCAATCGACTACAGGTGCTGATCAATCAGCAAAACCGACGACTCAGTCCACCTCTACTTACAGCACAAATAAACTAATTCTTCCCATACCTCTGCGATGTTAAAAAGCTGTGGTCAAAGATGATACAGTGACTTTAAAATACAGAGTTTTAAGGGTCTTGCTCAAGGGCCCAAGAGTGGCAGCTTGGCCATACTGGGTCTTAAAGTCCCGATCTTCTAATCGGTACCCCAGAGCCTTAACCAGTGAGCTACCACTTCCCTCCTGATAATAATGAGTTACATTATCATTCTATATGTAATCATTCAATTCATAATTAAATTATATAATATGTGTAATAGTTTTAATATGCACGTTATTGCACGTGATAATACATTACCCCGATACCCAACTCTGCCCCGGCCTCTGGTCCGGGGAAAAATTTAGTGAAAGGGTCCTTAATATAAAAAAGGATAGGAAGTGCTAATATAAATAATGTAAATAAATAAATTAATGTATTTTTTTTATATTTTATTTATTATGTAAGGAAAGAGAATTGTGTAATGACATTATTACCTTGTGGCCTAGAGGGGGCAGTATGGCCCAACCTCTATCTCCAAACCTGAGTTCAGCCAAAAGAAAAAAAAAAGGAAAGAATTAAAGTGTAATAAATCTTGGTTATTAAATGATTATTGTTTTTCAGGGAGAGGACGGATTCCCTGGGTTTAAAGGAGACATGGGTCTGAAAGGAGACAGAGTGAGCACACACACACACACACACACACACACACACACACACACACACACACACAATTCCTAGTAATGTTCCTATTGGGACAATAAACACGCCATACATCACGTATATTATATATAGCTGGTCTTTGTGTGTGTGTGTGTGTGTGTGTGTGTGTGTGTGTGTGTGTGTGTGTGTGTGTGTGTATGTGTGTGTGTGTGTGTAGGGTGAGGTCGGTTTGCTTGGACCCAGAGGTGAAGATGGTCCTGAGGGTCCTAAAGGTCGTGCTGGTCCTCCTGGGGAATCTGGACCTTTGGGCCTGGCTGGAGAAAAGGTCTCAACTCTTAGTTTCCTTCTTTTTATTCAACTAATTATTTTTGAAAAAATAACAATAATATGATGATTGAGGTTAAAATAAATTGTGTTCATTTACAAGGAATGATGAATAAATTCAGTCCAAAAAATAAACATCAGCAGTTCAGAAATAATAATATTATAATCATTACTTCATATATTTTAATATTAGAAAAATCATACAAAATGTACTTAAATTACTTGAATGTGCAAAATGAAAAGGTATAAATACGTAAAAATTGAAATGACTTTATAAATGAATGAACTTTTGAAAAAATAATATAATTATTGTTTATTATTTATTACAATTTTTCCATTGTTTTATATTTATTCTGTTTAAAAGAATTACATGGCAACTGAATTTTTTCTCTAAATATCACATTATAATAGCGTCTATGTGTAGTAGAAAAAATACATTGAAATACATTTAAATATACAAAAATACAGGAAATGTATTCATGTTAAAAATATTATCAAAATGTGAAGTTGTGATTAAAAAAAATGTAATAAAAAAAATAAGGGTATTGATTGATTTTGAAAGTAGTATTCGGGTGGTGTGTACTGACTGCGTGATCCTCTGGTGTTTTCCCGCAGGGTAAACTCGGAGTTCCCGGATTGCCTGGGTATCCAGGACGTCAAGGACCGAAGGTACATTGACTACATGAAGTGTTTATATTTAGTGTGCACTCCCTAGACTCCCTACACACTGCACTATTTGGACCTAACAAAAAAAACACCATTTACGCAGATTAACCAGATTAGCAAATAAGGATTACAAGTTATGAGTTGAGGATTAAGTGATTAAGTAACAGTTTTCTGGAGACTAATGTTTGTTAAAGTAGTCAGAGATTGTGATTATTAGTATTAGGGATTAGCAATCATGTATTAGAAATGAGGGATTGATGGTTTGGGATTAAAGATTAACGATTCAAAGTGAATGATTTGTGAATTGGGATTTTGGGTTGGGATTATTTTTTGGGATTTAGGGTTGGGAATTCAGGATTAGAAATTAGGAATTGTGGGTCAAGGATTGGTAGTTGTTTTAGGCCTTAGGTTTTTGGGTTACAGGTTTAGAAATGATGTTTTGGGGTTATGAGTTAGGAAATTATCTATTAGGGGTTTGAGACCAGGTGTTAGGGCTCTAGATTTGGTTTTTGGGTTTGGGATTATGTATTTGTGTTTATCGATTGGATATCGCAGGTCAATGATTAGGTACTGGGGTAGGAGTTTTTAGGGGTTAGGGATTGGAGATTATGTATTGGAGTTAGGGATTAGGTTTTTGGGTTTGGGATAATGTATTAGGGGTTATGGTTTACGCTTTTTAGATAGGGATCAGGGATTATGTTTAAGGGGTTGGAGATTAGGTATTGTGGGTCAAGAATTAGATAATTCGGGGGTTAGGTTTTTGGGTTAAGCATTAGGGATTAAGTGGGGTTTAGAGATTGGATTTGGGGTTAGGTATTGGGGGATTGTAATTAGGGTTAGGGATTAGGTATTGCAGGTCAAGGATTAGGTTTTAAGGTGTAGAAACTAGGGGTTAGACATAAGGTTTTTGTGTTAGGAATTAGGGTTTAGAGATGTGTGTTTTTTGGTTAGGGATTAGGGTTAGGGTAGATATTGTGGGTTGAAGATTAGGTTTTAGAGGTTAGGAATTCTATATTAGGGATTAGGGATTAAGAGCTATGTATTAAGGGTTAGGGATTCGAGATTTAATGGTTAGGGTTAGGTATTAAGGGTTATGGATCAGAGGTTACAGCATTGTAATTTGTATTAATTTTAGATCTAATACCTAGTGTGTGTTTTTATTTTCTCATCCAAATGTTTGGAAAACATATTTAGACAACCTCTGATTGGGTGATGATCGCTTACTGAAAACGTTTACCCCTAGCCAACATTTTGCAGACCCCCGTTCATAAGACTTTTCTAAATTTCTTGAATATTAAAGATCCTGTTTTGGTGTAATAACTTATCCTGATTCAGCAGAAACTGTTGAAGCAACACATCGATTAGCTCAGAAGCAAATGTTAACTACAAGCCCTTATCAGAACGATTACAAACATACTGCCGCTTGTGTCCAACCTTTCGCCTGGTAGTGGGTGTCTGAGAAACGGTTCGGCTGAGAACAGGCGAAAGGAGGCGAGAAGGAAATCGAGATAAAATAAAGACAAATCCAACACGAGCCTCTATCTTTTATGACCACCTCGTAGCTTCGCCAGCTTAATGCTAAGAGAGTCATTACCAAGAAGAGCGTATACCCGCTCCCTCCTTTCCCTCGCGCGCTAAATGTATGGCTTTCATCAAGCAGCTCGCCTCCTCCACAGCGCAGCAGGAAGGCGAGATGGATGGGTTGAAGAGATTGTGGTAGCGTTTGATTTCTCATCAACCCGACAGGTTGCTGAAATCCACTCCACTCTACTCCACTCCACCACGCCGCCCAACTTTTACATTTCCGTGAGCTGTCATTGTGTTTCGGTGTTTATTGCAGACGTGGTGCTCAGCAGCTCACGTTTTGTTGTTGTTGTTTCCATAAAACACAGTGTGCGAGCTCAATCATGGCCTCGGTCAGGCGTGGTAATAGTGGAGGCTTTAAAACACCACATTGATTTCTTTATTTCTGCTTCAAATAATGCTGGCGGGATTGGAAACTCGTGGTAAGAGAGGAAACGGAGCATGCCCAAGCATCGCTTTTACGCTATATATCTTTGTGAGGACCGAAGAATGGATTATTGTTCCAGTTTTGTCCTTGTGGGGACCACTGTCTTGTCCACACAAGGAAAAATGCAGATGAGCTTAAATGTTGCTTTTTTATTACTGAGGTTAAAGATGATGCTAGTTGGTAATGCAGCTAGTTAGTGATATGCTACACCTACCAGCAATGTCCTTACTAAATGGTCCTCACAATGATAATTAAGACAAACGTGTTAGTGTGTGTTTGTGCGTGTTTGTACATCTGTGCAGGAACGTTTCCGAACAGTCAGAAGCCCAAGTCAACAACTTACTCAGAGATCACACACCAATTTACTGTGTCATAGCTACTACAAATGAGCTAGCATCCTGACTTAGCCTCAGAACTTCACATACTATCTAGCTCAGATTCTAATATAATTAAATAGAATAATTTCTAATGAATTTATTCACAGTGTTTCTTCACCAACACATGGTTAGCATGCCACTTATCTTGTATAGGTATGTAGGTTATAGATTTCACTACAGAGTGTGGCAGTGTGTGAATGCCTGACACATAGTCCCATAGTCTTTATGACCAAATTATATTAAAGTATAATAAATAAAGTATAATGGCACCCCCTAGTGGAGAAGGGTCCTAAAGTGACTATTTATGTGAAGAAACAATCCTGCATTTGTGTGTGTGTGTTTGTAAAGAGTTGTCTGCCATGTGATCATGATGTCTACATTCACTGTTATAACCATGTGAAAAGCTTGATTCTGATTCGTCCAACAAAGTGTTGAAAAGTGTGTTACAGTGTACTAGCACAGTGCAGCCCCTAGGGGCAGCGTCAGTGCTCATATGGGCTGAAACACCTGACACGTCATATGTGGAGTTTTTTTTTTTTTTTCTTACCATGGATCCATTTGATTAAAACAGTAAGAGTAACACAAAACAGCTGGATTGATAGTGAAAGGAATGCAGAACAGCTGGATACGGAGTAAAAAGGAAAAGCAAACAGCTGGATTAATTGGTAAAGGAAAACAAAAACAGTTGTTGGACAGTCACATCAGCCAGTCACAAACACGTATTTATTGGCGGTAGACCTGGTTGCAGTTCACTAGCTTCTATTTTATAACGCTTTTATAATAAGTGAATGTTCACGTTATATTTGTGTTTGTGTCACCGTAGCAGTGTATTTACACACGTCTCAGGAAGTACGTGACGATAAAGTCAGTTTTGTATTTAAATTAGCATAAATCCCACTCACGCTTCCTCTCTGATCCGCAGGGCTCCACTGGATTCCCTGGATTCGCAGGCGCTAACGGAGAGAAGGGAGCCAGGGTAAGGATGAGATCACAGCATCATAACACAAACACATGCGGGGTTCATTGATTTCCATCATTGAGGGATTTGCAAAGAAAACACACCGATGGCGATCGATGGTCGAGAACAGAAGACGCTAAAACACACAAACTAGCAGAAAACATTGATTGTTGGTGGGGAAGTGAAATGTCGTGCCTTGCTGGACACAATTTGGGCTCATTTATACTGAATACACATTCACACACACACACACACACACACACACACACACACACACACACTCATACCCAGGCTCCACATGGGATTATAGTCAGTGTTTACACACAGCACGATGATGGCACTGGTCCCAGCACTCGGGCATCGCCATCACAGATGCAGCTGCTGCAGAGAAGCTAATTAAAATAACTAATTTTTTTTTTCTGTTGAATTTAAACCAGTAAAATCTACAGCCGTAACCATTTCTGTACAAAAATACTCCAGAGGTTACATGACTAACTAGTGTTACCACAGAAACCTCAGCTATTTGCTAACCAGAGTCACAAATCTGAACCTGTCGGCTTCATTTGAATGCTAGCAGCCTCTAGTTTGACTCGCTAGTTACCCGTTACGCTTAGTCACAATGCTAACCTAGGACACTTTAAAAAGTTTCCACAGGAGGCTATGGAAAAGTGGTTAAATGCTACCAAAAATCGACTGTCAGATAAAGTTAGTTCTCATTTCGTAAAACTTTTTTCTGACTAGCCAAATGCACCACAGGAGTTTGATAGCAAGAGTTACCACACAAAATCGATTCTAGCTAGCCAGAGTTATCCACTGGTTAGCTTAAGCTTGCCAAAGTACAGAAAGTTATTTTGTCTAGCTTAAGATATTAATGTAAGTTATTTTCTATGAAGGTAATATAATGAAATGTTTTTGCTAGGTGGGCAAATGTGGTAAAGTTACCACATTACCTCATTACCTCAAGACATTACCTCAACATTACCTCAAGACATCATTGCTAATTAGCTAATAATTAGTTAATATTTGTTCTCATTTTCCACTGACGTTAGGAAGCTGTAGAGGTTCAGGGAACAAGGTCATCCATGTTACTGAGCTACCACTGCCCCAAGTCAAATGACTCTGGTGGAACTCGAATCCACGACCTTTCGAATAGCTGTACTTCTCAGTCTAAAAGTCCAATGTGCTATTTATTGCACCAGAGAGACCTGCAAGACCTGAAGCTACCACAGGAAACAGATTGTACCTAGCCAAAGTTATCCAATTTTTAATTATTCCAACCAAACTTACATCCAAAAGTTATTTTTATATAGATCATAATGCGACGGTGTTGCTAAAGTAGGTGACTAAGTTACACACAAAAGGTTACTTATTGCTAGCCAAACTTACTTGTTCACTGATTAGCAAAAAGTTACCTCAAGACACCATTAATAAGCTAAAGCAGCTTTTAAAATCAGTTATGAGAAGGTTATTTTCAGCTACCTGAAATTACCACAGGTTTTACTAGGTAACATCAAATCAAAAGAGGCTATTCGCTTGATAAAACAGGAGTTTATTAGCAAAAGTTACCACAGGGAATAGATTCTTCCGTCTCACTATGAGCACTAAGACAAAATCATAATAGGACGTAATAAGACGAGGCGAAATCTAGATGAAGTTACTGGTTCACTGATGAGCAAATAGTTAATCATTGCTATTATCATTGCTAGTTAGCTTAATTATAAATGATAAACTAAATAGATTCTAGCTAGCAAAATTTACAAATTTATATATTTTTATCAAGATAAGGTCATAACAGGGACTCTGTTGCTAGGTTGCCAAATAAACTAGACACGGTAATGATAAAGCATGAGGTTATCGGTAGCTACAGTCCACATATGAGGTTATTGTTAGCTAAAGTCCTAAGAAGTTATCACATGAATAAAGCCAGGGAATTAGCAATCTAGATTCTGTGATATTTGCGTTTATTTGAAGTTTTCTTTGCACATTTTCTTTTCTTTTTGAAAAAAAAAACCCTTGATTGTCATTTCTGTGATCAGTTTCAGGTCTAATGAGATTTTCTTTGCCAAATTAGCCATCAAACCTGATCGTTTCATCACAAACGTGCTTTCTAACCTCATGAGAACACGCACACCAATTATACACACAAGATAAAACTCTGTTTAATCATTTTCTACATTTTCTTATGTCCACAAGTGATTTGAGCGCATCAGTTTGCTCTGTCAGTAATGTTTAATAATGTTTTGTGGAAAAACTCGAACATAAGGTGAAATAGCACATAATGCAGTCGCAATCTGTTCAAGAAGAGACAGCAGGAGGCTAATGTCCTGAGTGTGTGTGTGTGTGTGTGTGTGTGTGTGTGTGTGTGTGTGTGTGTGTGTGTGTGTTTTGAAGGGGGGGGTTTCTTGGCATCTTCTCAGCCAAATCTTCACCAACACTTTATCTCAAACCCCACTATTGATATTCTCCACACTCACTTCACATTTTTCTGTTTTTTGAAAGGGTGTTGCAGGAAAATCCGGTCCAAGGGGACAGCGGGGTCCAACGGTAGGCTTTCAGTATTTATATATCACAAATATAATGATTACATACTATATTAACAAATGTCCTGACCTTCTTATTGCCACACATCCACAAAGAAGCCCCGCCTCCTTTACTGACATTAACAGTCATCTCATTAGCATTGACACACCCAATTGAATATTTTCTGTATTATACAGTAGTATATTGTGTTACATTATTTTATTTAGGATATAATACTGTATACTTCATGAGTTTGTGTGTGTGTGTGTGTCCTCACTTTAGGGTCCACGGGGCGCTCGAGGTGCCAGAGGTCCGACCGGAAAGCCAGGTCCTAAGGTACCAACACACACTGCATTCTCATTGTTCATTTGCATATTTTTGCATATGCTATGAGCTGATCCTAAACTCTCTCTCTCTCTTTCTCTCTCTCTCCCTCTTTCTCTCTTTTAGGGTACAGCGGGTAACGATGGTCCACCTGGCCCACCTGGAGAGAGAGTAAGTGCTACCCATAATGCAGTGCAGCAGGAGTTACACATTAGCTTTGAGCCGAGTCCAATGCCCAGCATCTATTATTCGTCTACAGGAGCTCCTGTTGCAGATTTATGAAGGGATTTGTTTAATACAGCATCCAGCTCACGCTCATTTCGTATTCTGAAAAAATATTCTGCCCTCACTTGCATTTAAAGAATAATACACAAATAATAATAATAATAATAATAATAATAATAATAATAATAATAATAATGAGAGTAATAATAATAATTCTAACTGCTTAGCATTAATTAGACCGCTTTTGAAGCATGTATGAATGCTGGATTGTGATTGGCTGGAACAAGCTCAGGTTTGTCATGACATAATATTTCATCACCTTGAATGTAACCGTAAATGGATAAAAAATATTATCCGTCTTTAACCAATGTAACATATAAATGCGAACAAATGTAACTTTTTTTGTGAATAATTATCTATAAAGGCATATCTCAACCAGGGTTATTATCTCTCTGTGTGGTGAAGCAGCTGCTAATCGCATGCGTGTGTGTGTGTGTGTGTGTGTGTGTGTGTGTGTGTGTGTGTGAACGGTTGGTGCATCTCGGCCGTGAATCGTATCACGGAGCTAATACGCCGGCGACATGCGACGTGCCCTTTTAATTACGCAAGGTTTTTAATTACGACACGCGTCTTTATTAGCCACGCCGCCTGCGCGTCATATTTGCATCTCATTTGCATCTCAATCACGGCCTGTAACTGTTTATAATGCCGTCTAGACGACTGCATGGTGGCGTTTTTTTTTCCCCCCCTCGTCACTTTGATAGCTCAGAGTTTACCGTTTAACCTCATTCATCACCCCTGGATTCGGCTCATTAGCTAATCACCACGCCGCTAATGAGTCAGTTTGTGTGTGTGTGTGTGTGTGTGTGTGTGTGTGTGTGTGTTTGAGTTGAGATAACATTAAACTCTTCTGACGTTTCTGCTTTCACTGATCTAATACAGCATGCACACTGCTTGTGTAAGATAATAAGAAGAATACAAATGTGTGCATTGTGTTCTGTTCTTAGGGTCCTCAAGGGCCTCAGGGTCCCGTGGGATTCCCAGGACCGAAGGGGCCCCCAGTAAGTAGCGCTACATTCTCATATCTGTGTGTTACTTATGCTGTGTTTGTGTAAGTGTGTGTATTTGAGTGTAAGAGTGTGTATGAGAGGTAGTGTGTGTTTAAGTGTATGAGTGTGTATGAGAGGTGGTGTGTGTGAGCGTGTGTGTGAGTGTGTGTATTTGAGTGTATGAGTGTGTATGAGAGGAAGTGTGTGAGCGTGTGTGTGAGTGTGTGTATTTGAGTGTATGAGTGTGTGAGAGGTAGTGTGTGTGTGTGTATTTGAAAGTATGAAAGGTAATGTGTGTGTGTATATTTGAGTGTTTCACTGTGTATGAAAGGTATAGTGTGTGAGTGTGTGTGTGCATTTGAGTGAGAGAGAGAGAGAGAGAGAGAGATGCATTTTAAGTGTATGAAAGTGTACATGATATAAAATATCCTGTGTGTGTGTTTGTGTTTTAGGGACCACCTGGAAAGGACGGTTTGCCCGGACACCCTGGTCAGCGTGGGGAGACGGTGAGTGTGTGTGTGTGTGTGTGTGTGTGTGTTTGGTTTGTGTATGTGTGTATTCTTGTTCGGTTAGAGAAGCACAACTGTGATGTCACTTCCTCTTCCTGTCCGCCTCGTCTTCTACACCTGGAGGGCTGAGTTTCTGGGAACCACTACTATACTCTTATACACGCACACACACACACACACACACACACACACACACACACACACACAGCGCAGGGATTATTAATGGATGGAGTCAGATGGAGCATTAATACGATGCTCTTGGTGCCAGCTGGCCTCCAGGAGGCCGTTTGTCACGTTAAAGATCGAGTGTTCAGCTGCGAGAGCTCTGCACGTGTAACCTTCAGTGTTTTAACAGCGCTCACACGACTGGCACCACTTCTTACTTCATCATGGAGGTTTAGTGGTGGTGAGATCAGAGCAGGAATAACGCCAAACTCTCAACTGGTACAACTGGGACAGATAGAAGTTTTCTTCAACAATGCGTACAATTACCATTACAGTATCATCACTAAATGTCCAATCATCCAGTCTTCCGATCATCCAATCATCCAATCATCCAGTCATCTAATCATCCAATCATTCAATCATCCTGTCTTCTGATCTATCATTCATCCAATCATATATTTAATAAATCATATAATCATCTAATCATCCAATCAGCTAATCGTCCAATCCTCCAATCATCTAATAGTCCAATCAGCTAATCCCCCAATCGTCCGATCAGCTAATCGTCCAATCCTCGAATTAGCTAATCATTCAATCCCCAATCAGATAATCGTCCAATCTCCAATTAGCTAATCATCTAATCCTGCAAACATCTAATCGTCTAATCCTTCAATCATCCAATTGTCCAATCATCTAATCGTCTATTCCTCCAATTAGCTAATTGTCCAATCCTTCAATTATCTAATCGTCCAAACCTCTAATCAACTAATCATCTAATCATTCAAACATCCAAACATTTAATCATTTGATCATGTTTTTAATCAATCAAATAAACATCTAATTGTCCAATCAGCTAATCATCCAATTCTGAAATTATCTTATTGTCCAATCCTCCAATCAGCTAATCTTCTAATAATTCAAACATCCAATCATTTAATCAATAAATCATCCAATCTTCTGATCTTTCTTTTATCTAATCATCCAATCCTTCAAATGGCTTATCATCTAATTATTTAATAAACAAGTTATTCAGTCATCTATTCATCTAATCATCCAATCATTTATTAATCTAATCATTTAATCCTCCAATTATCTGATCATCCAATCCTTTAATTGTCTAATACTTTAATTATATCATATCATCCAGTCATTCAGTAATCTAATCAGCTCTCTGTTCTGATATTTACGCCGGTTTGTTTCTCTGCTCCTGGCCGTGTTCCTGCTCAGTGCTCCTCAGACATGAGTGTGGTGAAGGCAGGCAGCTTGCTGGCATTCCAAGCTTCAACACTGTGTTTAAATCTCTCGTTTGCAGGGTTTCCAAGGAAAAACAGGTCCCCCAGGACCCGGAGGAGTCGTTGGTCCTCAGGTACAGTTTTTATCCTGTTATGTGTACACTGAAATACGGGGTGGGGTCTGTGGGAGTGGGATTGATTTAAACAAGTGGAAGAGGAAATAGAGAGAGGGAAAGAGATAGAGAGAGAGAGAGGACATGCATGAGAGAGAGAGAGAGAGAGAGAGAGAGAGAGAGAGAGAGACAGAGAAAGAAAGAAACTGAAAAAAGAGAGAAAGAAATATGGAAAAGGGAAACTAAGACAAGAGAAGTGAGACCAACAGGAGAGAAAGAGAAAGAAATAAAGGAGAGAGAAAGAGAGGGAGTGGGAAAAAGAGAAAGAGAGAGAAATAGAGTGGGGGGAATTAAGAGAGAAAGAGAAAAGGAGGACGAGTTAAAGGGGGTAGAGTGTGAAAGAGAAATATAAGGGAGATTTAGAGAGTGAGAGACAGAGAGAAATAGAGAGAGTGTGGGATTACAATGAAAAGGAGAGAGAGAAAGAGAGAGAACAGAGAGAGATAAAGATAAATTAAATAGTGATATATAAAGAGAGAAAGAGAGAGAGATAGAACACATTTCAAAGTGATAGAGTGAGAAATTAAATAGTAATATATAAAAAGAGAGAGAAAGACAGAGAGAGAGATTTTTGATTTTAAAAAGACTTTTATTACCAAAGTTCAGGACAAAAAACAGCAACCGGTAAAAAAGTTCAATCTGAATCAATGCAGAAAAAATAAAATAAAAATAGATAAAAAAATAGATTAAAAAGCAATTTACGTAAAAAAGGCGTTAAAGACATCTGATAGATTTTGTGTTTTAAGACATGCTCTGTGCAAAATGCAGTTCATCCTCTAAAACCGAGCAGAGTGCATCTTTACTGCACCAGATTCTCTCGAACATCACCAAGTTTGCCGTCTTTTTGTAAAAGTGAAAGTCCACTAGAATCCTGGACTTCATCATTGCTGCTGCCACCAATTTTGCATCAGTGCTGCCTCTACGTTCTATTTTATTTCTACGGCTGATGTAAATGCCCATCTTCGCCTGGCCCACGACAAAGTTCAAGAGCTGACATTCCGCTTGCCTCCTCTGGGTGTACTTCACCCCCAGGATAAAAGTTTGGACCGAGAAGGATCTGTTAAAGCACTAAAAACAGTCCGTAAAAGGGTAAAAAGTGGATTCAGTCTGGGACACACTCAGTCTGAGTAAAAGCATGAAATATCGTCTCTCTTTGGAGACAAAACGGACACTCGTGACTCGACTCTGGACACAGAACCGAGACAAAGGCATTAACAGCAATGATTCCGTGCAGGATCCTCCTGTATGTCTCCAGTTCTTTTCATTAATGGTGGCTTGTAGAGTATTCTCCACTGTGGTCGCTCTTTCTCCCCCAGCCCGAGGACAGAGCGCCACGGTGTGTCCACTCTACCATTTAGACATTTCCGGTTAAAAACCATAACACAAGCTCTATAAAACAATTTCCCAGAGACCATGTAGAAGTCCATATCTGTGACATTCTTACAGTCCAAAAAATAACCAGTACTTCCCTCTAAGTCTGGAGACAGAGAAAGCTCAGGAAAAGGGTCCTCCTCATCCGGCTGTTCAGAGCCTCCACAGTACTTCACTAACAT
>MU568337.1:926954-1013509 GCA_024362625.1 Silurus asotus | reverse complement strand
ATATATATATTTATACACACATAATTATTATTTAAATAGTATTATAAAATGATCCTTTAGCTACTTGCTAACCGTGTGTGTGTGTGTGTGTGTGCAGGGAGCGGATGGAGAACCCGGTCCTCGTGGACAGCAGGGAATGTTTGGACAGAAAGGAGATGAAGGTACGAGAGGTTTCCCTGGAGCACCCGGACCAATCGGCCTACAGGTCAGTTTAAACACCTCTCTCTCTCTTTCTTTCTCTCTCTCTCTCTCTCTCTCTCTCGCTCTCTCTCTCTTTTTTTCTCTCAGCATTAACTGAGAAGCTCCAATCTCTCACCGCATCAGAAAGCACATAACACGCTCGAGTCCGTAAAGTGGAATCAGTGCCACAATGAAATTAGATCGACTCCATCTCTGGCCCCTGAAACTCAGACTTGACTCGGCTGTAATTGGCCCTAATGTGCCTCTAGTAATTACCCCGAGTGCTGTGGGGGGCCCCATTTTTAGCCCTCAGTTCCTCTCTCTGCCTTTAAGAACATGCTTTGTGTGGTAGTGGTGTGTGAACATGCGCTGTGTGAATCCCCTCACCATCCAAGTGTAAATATCTCACAGAATTCCTTGTCATACGTCAGAGAGACGACCAATTACGGAAAATGTCAGGGTTAGTGTAGATCCGGGGGATACCATCATCTAGCATCGATATCACGATACCTTCTGCCACAATACAGTAAATATATACATATACACACATATACAGTATATCATTCTTTCTTTCTTACTTTCTTTTCTCTGTATTCTGTCTACTTTTCTCTGGAACAGTTAAAAGCTAACTGTATGGTGATTGTTTTTTTTTCTTCTCAGGGTCTTCCCGGACCTCCAGGTGAAAAGGGAGAGAATGGAGATGTTGGTCCTATGGTACGTGTCTGAGCTCCTTATCACAACTTGCACTTTCTATTTATTTATTAAAAATGTTTGTATGTTGTGTGGAGATTTTGTGGAGATTTATTCAGCCACAAGGTTGTTATTACAATCAGGTATTGGTATAGGTGAGGTGAGGAGGCCCGGGCTGCTCTATAGCAGGAGATCTTTCACTCTAACCCATGTGAAGAAGATCTTTATGGAGCTGATTTTGTGCATCATCATCATGCTGGAACAGTTTTGGGTTTTGTAGTTCAAGTGAAGGCAAAATTTCACACTCCAGCATCCAAAGACAATTGCCAACTATGTTGTAAGAGTTTGTGGAGGAACCACATATGACTTCATGAAGAAGAAATCTGGAAAGGAACCAGACTCATCCTCATTAGGATGAAAACAAATGTCCATTCATTACAATCCCTTTGTTCTTAAGGTTATCAGCTGTTCACTGTTGGACATTTAAATGCACAAACTCTTCATGAAAAATGCAGCCCCCAAGGCAGTGCAGCAAACTGTTTAGAATTTAATTCCTCACTCTGAGACATGAAATGAAAAAAAATATATATATATCTTTTATATAAAATAATGTCTGCTTGTCTTTGTATTTAGGGTCCACCTGGTCCACCAGGTCCAAGAGGTCCTCAGGGTCCATCAGGTGCTGACGTAAGTACTGTCAACTCCCAACGCTGGGATTGTTTTCTATAGCAAAATATATTTTATTTTTATTTATTTAAAATCTATTTGGAAGCAATTTATGAATTATTAATTATATATGAATATAATTCTAAATAATTAGTTATTTATTAAAAAAATATTTTGGATTATTGTGTTCATTAATATATTATAACAATTATAATTATGAATGATAGTCGTTATTAAATAAAATAAAATGAATATTTATTTATCAAATGTATTTATGAGATAGCATGCACTCTGCTTATTGAAAAAAAAAGTGCACATTCGGCACATTGCTGCTTATGGATGTATTTATTAATGTGCGTATGCAGTGTATCAGCAAGCCGTTAATGACGCAACACACACGTTTACAGCAGCCATCACACACCTTCATCCAATAAAGACTTCTCTGATGAATGGGTCGTTGTGTTTCAGGGTGCTCAAGGCCCACCCGGTGGTATCGGAGGCATGGGAGGAGTTGGAGAGAAGGTAAGGAACACTTCTTCTATCTGCATACCGTAATTTCCGTTGTCTCAGTATTATTATTTGAGATGATTGAGAAGGTTTATTTTCCTGCTGGGAGCTCTGAAGGACAGGCCGATGGAGAGAGGGCCACTTTATATCAGTGAAAATAAAAAGCGAGAACTTCTCGAAATCTGCTTGTGTTATTTCGGGCGTTCTGCTGTCACGGATAATTATGCTGCTTTTTTGACAAACGGTGCCGTAGACGTGCTTTTGGTTACCATGGTGAAGCTTTTAACCACTGAAATCTCTTACAGGGAGAACAAGGTGAAGCCGGCAATCCTGGACCTCCTGGAGAGCCTGGAATAGGAGTAAGTGGCCTGTGTGTGTGTGTGTGTGTGTGTGTGTGTGTGTGTAAAATTATTAAAAGAAATAAAAGCATATATTACTTTCTTATGTTCTCAGCTCTTGATATTTGGACATCGTTTAGCTTCAAACATTTCTTTTTATTCTGAGCGATATTCAGAGATGGAGACCACCAGGGAAGCATGTTATGTTTCATGGTTGGAAACCTCAGAGTTTGATGGCTTACATCTGAGATATATATGGGGTGCCTCGGTGATTTCAAATTTATGGTGTACCTCAGGAAATAATGGCGTACCTCAGGGATTTATGGTCTGTTTCATGGATTTATGGCGTACCTCAGGGGTTTATTTAGTATGTTGGTAATTTATGTTGTACTTCAGGGATTTATGGTGTACCTCAGAAATGTATGGTGTATCTCAGAGATGTATGGTGTACCTCAGGGATTTATGGTGTACCTCAGGGATTTATTGTGTACCTAAAAATGTATTGTGTACCTTAGGAATGTATGGTGTATGTCCGAGATGAATAGTGTACCTCAGGTATTTATGGTGTATTTCTGAGATGTATGGTGTACCTCAGGTATTTATGGTGTATGTCCGAGATGAATGGTGTATCTCAGGTATTTATGGTGTATTTCTGAGATGTATGGTGTACCTCAGGTATTTATGGTGTATTTCTGAGATGTATGGTGTATCTCAGGTATTTATGGTGTATTTCTGAGATGTATGGCATACCTCAGAGATTTATGGTGTATCTGTGGTTTCTTAGGATTTGGATTTGTGGCATACCTCACTTTAGCCTAGCTCAGAGATTTATTGTGTACCTGGGGTATCTTATAATTTATAGTTTGTAATATACCCTACCGTGTGTATGGTGATTTATTGTGTGCCTGAGGGGTTTGTGGCATACTTTAAATATTTGGCATTAATGGGGTATCTGAGGTATTTATGAATGACTTCTAAGATTTGGGATTTATAGGAAACTTCAGAAATTTATGAGGTACTTAAGGGATTTTAGATTCATGGGGAGCCTGAGCGATTTAAATGTACTTCAGGAATTTAAGATTAATGGAGTCCCTAAGGAATTTATAATGTACTTTAGGGATTTGAGATTCATGGTGTACCTCAGGGAGGTATGATTTACTTCAGAAATATATGGTATACCTCAGGAATTTACAATGTATCTCAGATATTTATGACCTTTTATGGGGATCCATGGCTTACCTCAGGGTTTTATGTTGTACCCCATTAATGTATGGCATATGGAATTAAGGTCTGCTTGGTATGCTTGGCTGAGTCGTGTTTCTTATTTGATCTGCAGGGCCCCAAGGGTGAGAGAGGAGAGAAGGGCGAAGCAGGTCCACCTGGTTCTGCAGGACCTGCTGGACCTAAAGGACCACCTGGAGATGACGGCCCCAAGGGAAATCCTGTACGTGCATTTTATTTTGATGGCTATGGATTATTATTAAAAATAATATTTAGGTTTTTTCAGCTCCCTGTGTATCATATATTCAGAGATAAGTGCAAATTGAATTATTCAAGTCATTTCTTTGTTAAAACATATTGATCTCCATCACTGCAGCAGATCCCTCCTTCATACTGTGTGCACAGTATCATAATCCACATTATTCATTCTGCTGAACTGTGTATCATTTGTTGCTTTAGGGCCCGGTCGGCTTCCCCGGAGACCCCGGACCTCCCGGTGAGCCTGGTGTCGCTGTGAGTATTGAGTTCTATACGTCTCTAAATCGTATGTCGTTTGGATTTCCGAGCATTGGGTTTACATTTTTAAGATTTTAAATGTGAAATCAATGTCAGAAGTCGGTTCGTGTCTAACGCAGACTGTTGTCGCTTTGCTAGGGAACTGACGGTATCCCGGGAGACAAGGGAGAAGATGGTGAGCATGGTCAGCCTGTAAGTACAAAAAAACAACCCGGATTTCTATCTCAGTTATGAAACGTGAACAGAATTGAATCTATCGATTCGGATTACATCAGGAATGAAAATCAGGATGTTACAATTCTCAAAAGCCTCTTTATCCCTGATTTTGATCGGACAGGATATGAGGAACGTAAAGGTCCGATACTTCTTAAATGCCTACATATTCAATCGTATTGCAAATCTGAATAAACAGTGTCAAGCTTTTTCCCGATCAAGGCATCCGTACTCCATAACAAACAAGGTGAGAGAGATAACGAGGAAATATGATAGACAGGTTTTCACATATTTCATCAGCCTCTATAAATTCGTAATCCTTCTTATCATTTATGAATGCAATTTAGATTCCCGGGCCACGAGGAGAATCTTTAATTCTCCGGCCCGGTTAAAAAAGGAGGCTATGTTTGTACGGCCCGGCGTGTCGGCTGGCTCGCGCATTGTGCGTCCGACTTCAACGCAGCGCCCTATCTCCACCCTGCAGTCCTATTAAAGTTTAATGAGAAGAGATTTGTAGCCCTATGAAAGCTTCACAGCGAACCATCCGAGCTTTCGCCGCTGATTAGAGCTTTATACGGCTCTATCACACAGCCGAGTGACTCCGTAAATTCCTTTCAGCGCTCCGGCGGCGCGGCGCGGCACGGCGCTCTCCGTCACGATGCGCTCCGAATATAATACCATGTAAACGTCAGCGTTTCGATCGCATTCCAATTGATTTGCGGATAATCGGTTGCCATTTATTTATTCTCCGGTCCCGCTGATAATTTAGCGTTTATTTTCGTACTTTGAAACACCGACCCGGACGCTTCCGCGGGTCCTTCTGACATCACAATCGTAATCATTTATTTTTATTTATTTATTTTTTTATGCCATTTACATATACACTGTAAGACTTAAGCAGGTGAAAAATGGCCGTCATAAAACAATTTCTAGGATGGTGCTGTGAAAGACTTAGGACCAAAGATAGAGTTCAGTTTCTAACAGTGTCAGCAGTTTAGGATTACTATCTCACAGTGTTTTTGCTGCCACAGACTACATTCACTGACTAGCCAATCAAAATGTAGCATAACATCTTGTTCGATGCGACACTAAAAGTCAAATATCATGGTGGCGAAAAGAGCTAAATACCAGTCCCGGTTTGTGGGATTCTAGACAGTCTAGACGGAAATCTATTAATAGTTATCATAATTATTAAGTTTGACTGCAAAACTGGCATCCCAATTTGGCATTCCTGTTTTCCTCAATCAGGATCGGGGCCATATTCTCCTCCATCAGCTCCTTTCCTTTTTTTTGCCTCTTCCGGTGTGGTGCCATTAAAAGAGCGGCCTCTAGAGGCGAATCACTGACACCACGTGCTGTTTGCTTTTACACGTGGGACGGCGCGCTGCACGGAGAGCGCTCTATTTGATTTATTTTAATAGCTCATTATTTGATTAATTAATGATTTTCATTTAGCACATTTTTATGATTCGGTACTGTTTTTATTTATTGATTTGTTTAAAACACAATAAATGTCAGTACTATTTTACGTGAAGGGTTACGTTTGTTTGTTTTTATTTAGTATCCATTTTAAAAACGGGTTCATCCTAGATATTTGTAGCGGTAAAATCCAAGATCAGTCGATTGCTAATGTCCATGTCGTGCATTGGGATTTGCAATGACCTTATAGCGTCTGTTTTTTTCAAACCTATGAACATCCAGGGCGCCCCCTGGTGGACCCAGGACTCTAATGCATCCATTTGCACCACCACTAAAATGGGGCTGTTTGCATTTCATTACTTTATAGCTCAAAAAAATGATTCAAACTGTTTAAAATAAATATATTAAAACCAGTTAAAGGCCAGGATGTGTCTCTCAATCTGTCCTAGATAAAAATAAGTACAAATGTTTATGATTGTTTAAAATAAATGTATACTCTTCTAACCTCTGGCTCTATGTTTTAGGGTCCTCCTGGTCCATCTGGAGAAGCTGGACCACCTGGTCCTCCTGGCAAAAGAGTAAGTCTACTTTTTTAATCCTGTGTAGAACTACATTCCATTCGGCCTTATCTCTAGAGGAGCGGTGAAAATCTCAGGCCCGTAAAAACCACTGCTGTTTTTTTTTT
Source organism: Silurus asotus (assembly GCA_024362625.1). Classification (NCBI taxonomy): domain Eukaryota; kingdom Metazoa; phylum Chordata; class Actinopteri; order Siluriformes; family Siluridae; genus Silurus; species Silurus asotus. Next base: position 1,007,074 of record MU568337.1, on the reverse strand, counting down.
TCAAGGCAGTGAAAACAGCGTTATCAGACACTTTATCATTTTTATTCTCACGAGGCGACGTTCAGAAAAAAAAGAAAAAAAAATCCAGGCTCAAACCGGCAAAAGGAAATTGTGTTTGACTTCGGCGCGACGGCTGAAAGCCGAGTCATCCTTCATTCGGATAACGAAACTCCTTTCGGAGACATCGAACTGCTGATCGTTCGTCATTTGCTTGATAGAGACGGAAAGAAGCACCTGAACTGGAGATCGTTTCCATTTCCCCTTCCTCATCCTCCTCCTCCTCTTCTTCTGTAGATCAGCCAGAGAGACGTCTTAGTATCGATCCTGAGTGACAGTGATGAGAAAACAATATGGTAACTCCTTTAGGAATCGTGTAAGGAGGAGCTGAGAGAACGCGGCTGTCGTGTTCGACCCGGCTCGTGTGTTGAAGCGGAGAAGATGATGACGATGATGATGATGATGATGATGATGATGATGATGATGATGTTACAGTGTCTAAAGGAGAATTCATTTTTTCTGAAAAGTTGTGGCTGGATGAATAAAATCCACTCCCATACCCCAAATCATCGATCATGACAGAGCGCTTATAGAATCAGACCATGAATCATTGGGATCACCTTTCTGAAACGCACTGTTTCATCAATTCAATAGAAAAACCAGGATGATGGATAGGAAACGACACCCTCACACAGACCCCCTGGTGTTTTCTCATTTATTCGCTTGTCTTCTCATCTCCACGACCCTGCTGAGGTGCTCAGGGCTTGGTGTCGGGGTTCTGATGGCAGTCCGTCGACAAAAAAACAAATGCAAAATACATTTTTTTCACATCTTGTAACATGTCATGCAGAAACTCGCATCAGACGAAAATTAATGGGACTGAAATATATATAAATGGATGGATAAAGGGATGGATGATGAATGGATGAATAAATGATTGCCGGATGGATAGGTGGATGGATGGATGGAAGGATTGAGAGATGGACAGATAGATAAATGGGTGGAAAAAAGAATGGAATTATGAATGGAAGTATGGAGGGATGGATAGGTAAATAAATGGAAAAATTGATGGATGGTTGGACGGGTGTGTAAATGGATGGATGGATGGATAGAGGGGTGTGTGGGTGTTTAGATGGATGGATGGATGGGTGGATGGATGGATGGATGAATGGATGGATAGGTGTGTGGGTGATTAAATGGATGGATAAATGAATGAATGGATGGATGGATGGATGGATGGATGGGTGGATGGATGGATGGATGGATGGAAGGATGGATGGACAGGTAAATAGTGGGGTGAATGAATGGATGGATGGATAAATGGATGGATGGGTGTGTGGTTGATTTAAATGGATGGATAAATTAATGAATGGATGGATGGATTAGTAAATGGTGGGGTGAATGGATGGATGGATGGTTAAATGGTGGGGTGAATGGATGGATGAATTAATAGAGGGATGGATGGATAAGGGATGGATGGATAAGGGAAGGGTTGGATAAGTAGTATAGTGTGTTAGTAAAGTCAGGTACTGATGTAGGTGAGGACGTGAGAAGGTCTTTTACGTTCATCCCAATAGTTTTGGAGCTCTATAGCAGGAGATCTTCCACTCCAGGGCAATGGGGTATTGTCATGCTGGAACAGGTTTATATCTGCTGGTTGAAGTGAAGGGAAAATCTCATTTAATTTACACCATCCAAAGACGTCCTGTACGATTGTGTGCTTTTAAATGTGTAGTAAAAGTTTATAGAAGAACCACATCAAGCTGAAGAAATGTAAATACAGGTTTCAGTGTGTGGATGTTATTATTCATGCTTGTTTCAACATTGCATTAAGCTTCATAACAAAGCGCTCTGCTTACATATGCATTATTCGAGCTGAAAAAACAAAAAGCACTTTTTTCCAGTAGTCTGATGGAAATACGAGACTTTTATGCAGGAGATGCGGTCGCTAATGACTGAGGGATTAAAGAGAGGGAAAGAGTCTGTTTAATCAGCAGAGGTGTTTAATGCAGAGAGAATGCTCTCTCTCTCACTCTCTCACCCTCTCTCTTTCTCTCTCTCTCACCCTCTCTCTCTCTCTCACTCTCTCACCCTCTCTCTCTCTCTCTCTCTCTTTCTCTCTCTCTCTCTCTCTCTCTCTCTCTCTCTCTCTCTCTCCCTCTCTCTCTCTCTCTCTCTCTCTCTCTCTCTCTCTCTCTCTCTCCAGCTGCATGTATAATTCATCGCATTAAACGAAACCTTCCGTTCAATCAGCCTTTTTCCTAAAAAAGCTGAGAAAGCCGTCTCTCTCTCTCTCTCTCTCTCTCTCTCTCTCTCTCTCTCTCTCCCCCTCACTTACTCACTCTCTTCTCTCTTTTCCCTGCTTTATTTATTCACGTAGATATTAAAATGTAAGAACCCCTCCTTTATCCAACACCTGTTAAGGGTTTACTCCTATTTTCCCATCATCAACACGACCCTCTGAAAAGGACAGAAAGTATCTATTATGGCACGAACGCTCGGGTTTCTGATAAAGAGATCAAATCAAACATCGCACGCTTCATATTTTATCTCGGCTTTTTCCATTTTCTCCCAGAACAACATCAGATATGCGAGTAACAATAAATGTGCCGCTGTATATCATGGTGTGCAGGAGCGAGTAAATACATTCACTTACCCTAATCTGTTTTTTTTTTTCTTTGTCATTCTTCAGGGACCCCCAGGAGCAGCGGGAGCTGAGGGCAGGCAGGGCGAGAAGGGAGCCAAGGTAAGATCTGGGATCTCAGAGTATATATACATGAGGTGGCATCAAAATGTTTTTAGACTAATAGTGTAATTGGTGCGGTTCTGATTGCATGCGTCACCATGGATCACAGACAGAAAGTTAGAACAAAGAGCAAGCGTGAAATTCTGTATGAAACTGGGCAAATCTGCCACAGAGACGTTTGACGTGACGTACGTGTCACATACGGTGGTGCCGCGACGAGCTTCAGAAGCGCAAGAACATCTCCGGAAATGACAAGAGATCAGGAAGACCTTCGACGAGCTCAACCCCTGAAAATATCCTAACTGTTTGCCCGACTTGTGCGTGATGATCGTGGAGAACAATCCACATGATCTCACTTCTGCACCCACCCTACTCGCCAGATTTGGCTCCTGTGGACTTCGCCCTCTTCCCGAAAATGAAGGTTCAGCTCAAAGTTCGCCGTTTTGACATTCCGGAGATCCGGCGTGAATCGCAGAATGTGCTTGGCACGCCTCAAAAAGAAGACTTTCAGGACACATTCCAGGACACTGGGAGCACTGTATTGCTGTGTAAGGGGACAATTGTGAAGATTATAGTGTGGAAACGTAGATAAGTAAGATATAAGTACTTTCTTGTAACCAAAACAACTCTCAAAACTACTACCTCATAAAAACGGTATATATATTTATATACATATATAATAAGTAACTTATTCATTAAACTGAGCAGCGATTAGGGTAAGGGCCTTGCTCAGGGGCCCAGGAGTGGCAGCTTGGTGTTGCTGGGATTTTAACTTTTCAGATTTCTCCAAAATGTTAAGGAGCTGCCACTCTGATTATCTGCCCCTCCCCCCTATTTCCATGTGTCTCCTGGCTTTCCACTACAGTAGTGCTGAACCAGCGCTGTCCGTTCAGCACTACACCAGCAGTGGTGTTCAGAGCGGCTTTTCTCATCATCACAATATGAATATAAATATATATATTTTTTATTTAGTTTTGGCAACGACCAGAAAAAACCCTGCATTTGCGTGTCTTCACATTTGGTGATGTGACACACATAGAAACTATAATTATAGTGTCTGCTCATTGTGGATAAAATGTTGGACTTCGGATCATGAGTTAAAACCCATATTATTTGATGGTTTTCACTCAAAACTTTACTATCGGTACGCAGGGCGAAGCAGGAGCCGAGGGTCCACCCGGAAAAACAGGGCCCGTCGGACCCCAAGGACCTTCCGGAAAGCCTGGTCCTGAGGGTCTTCGAGGAATCCCTGGTCCTGTGGTAAGTATCTGTGTAGATAATTACATTCCTACACACACTCACACACACACTCACACACATGAACACGCACTTTGAAATCCAGTAGCACCTCGGGCACTGTAAGAATAATCAATACCTTCTGTGTGTGGGTGTGTGTGTGAGTGTGTATGGTTTTTATTTTTTTGGGGCGCACTTTTTTATGGATGATTAATCGTCTGGCTTCTGCTGTGAATCGATGGCGAAGCTGGAATTGTAACAGCAGGCAATAATCCTCATTATAATGCAATGTCGTTTTTCTTCTTCTCACAGGGTGAACAAGGACTTCCTGGTGCACCTGGGCAAGACGGCCCACCTGGACCGATGGTGAGATCTGGATTCTCTCATTTCTTTTTCCCTCTTTCTCTCTCTTTCTCTCTCTCTCTCTCCTCTGTCTCATCATCTACACTGTCCTCCTCCTTATTACTAGACGTGAGATGATTTATCAGTGCTGGCTCTTCAATTTTAGGGTCCTCCTGGACTTCCTGGGCTGAAAGGTGACCCTGGGTCCAAGGGTGAGAAGGTGAGCGAGATCCAATTTTCTTCTCTGTCACTTCCATTCGAATGTGGGTTTCTTCGTCCCCTCTGGCAGTTTAACCTCCAGCTGTGAAATCTTCATGAAAACGTTTGTGATAATAAATTGGGGAATTTAGCTTCATCGCTGGATTTTCTCCGTGGGGTTTCACACACTCACAAATGTATGAGTGTGAGTTAGTTTGATGATCTTCTCGTACTTTATTTTGGGCTAGCATACACTTCATGCTAATGCTCCAGGATGGGTTTGGTTCTAGCGCTCTCTTTTTGCTTAAATTGATTTCTCTATTATATTTTTCTAACCTACTAACACTTATATATGTGTGTGTGTGTGTGTGTGTGTGTGTGTGTGTGTGTGTGTGTGTGTGTGTGTGTGCAGGGCCACCCAGGTCTGATCGGCCTGATCGGTCCTCCTGGTGAACAGGGAGAAAAAGGAGATCGTGGATTACCGGGACCTCAGGGCACACCTGGTTCTAAGGGTGATTCTGTAAGTGTCTATTTCTCTCCCTTTTTTCATTCTTCAAAGAAAGGAATAAATAAAATGAAGAACAAATCAATAGGGTAAAGAGATCTGTATGGTCATTGGATGACAAGACGTATATGTGAATAAACGGGTAAATGACTTAAATATGGATGAATTGATGACCTAGGGATGATCTAAGGATGTTTGAATGAACAGATACATCGAAGACTATATGGATAGATAAATAAATAGATAGTTGATCTAAAGAAGGATGAATGTTTGGTTGGATGAATAGGTATATAGACAGATAAATAGCAAGATGATGCATGGATAGATATATTGATGAATGGATGGATGGATGGATAGATAGATAAATTGACAGATGACCTATGGATGTAGGGATTGGTGGATGGATGGAATACTATATAAATAGATACATAGAGAGATGATGTATAAAAGAATGGATGACTGTGGAAATATATATAGCGACAGGATCGATAGATAGATAGATAGATAGATAGATAGATAGATAGATAGATAGATAGATAGATAGATAGATAGATAGATGAATGGATGAATGGGTGGTTTAACAGAACGGTGGTTGGAGGGAAGAATGTATAAATGGATTAATGGATGGATGACTAAGGATAAATAAATAGTGAGATGATCTATAATGGAGGGATGGTTGGATGACAGTAAACAGATAACAATAGAAAGATCGATAAATGGATGAACAGATTGCTAGAGGTGTAGATAAATAGTCTTCGATGAACATTTAGATAATGATGGATGGATGGATTCACAGCTAGTGAATGATCACTTTTTGGAGTAAATACAGGTGATTCTGTTCCACATTGATTCCTATTGAAACTCAGTTCTAATGTTCCTGATGTTCCTGATGTTCCTGATGTTCCTTTGTAACAGAGGACTGTATCTGTAACAGAGCAAAGCTGGAACAGGTATTAAAAAAAGAAGAAAGAAACATCATGCATTATTAATCCTGCAGTGCAGACTGAGTGGCTGCTCCTCACAGCTGGCTCACAACTGCCTCTGCTGGTGATTTAGCGCTCACACTGGCTCAGGGTTTCACATCAGCGCTCTGCTCTTCTCTCTCTGCAGGTTCAGCTCAGTTTTTAAACACATCTTTTTGTGAAATGTTAAATCTTTCGCTCTTTCTTTTTTATTCTGTAGGGTATCTCTGGTGCTTCTGGACCCATCGGTCCTCCTGGTCCTCCTGGACTTCCTGTGAGTCCTTCGCTTATGTCTCACTTCACACTCCGCTAATATTCTATAATGGAACTCACTCATTAATCGTTTCCTTTTGCTCACCAGGGTCCTCAAGGTCCGAAGGGATCAAAGGGTTCATCTGTAAGTGTAGTTTCTTTTCATCGCTATTCTATAATAAATATTTAAATCCCAGAACTGACGTTTCCTGATCTGGTGTCTTGATCAGGGTCCTGCTGGTTCGAAGGGAGACACCGGTGTGGTCGGACCTCCTGGTCCTCCTGTAAGTATATCATCTATTTTGCTGAAGCAGCACATTTTAGCTGAGGATTAAGAAAAAATTTGAAGGAACTGAGACCTCTTTGCTGTTGACCTGCAGGGTCCTCCAGGTGAGATCATCCAGCCGTTGCCCATCCGCTCCCCGAAGAAGACACGCCGCGCCAGCGAGATGCAGGCGGATGAGGCTGGGCTGGACTACGGCGAGGGCATGGAGGACATCTTCAGCTCTCTGAATAACCTCAAACAGGACATTGAGAGATTGAAGTACCCCATGGGCACCCAGAACAATCCTGCCAGGACCTGCAAAGACCTGCAGCTGTCTCACCCCGAGTTCCCTGATGGTAAGCGTTTCCAGTCCTTTTATATTCATTATGGACGACCCCGAAAGACGAATCTATGAGTCCGTTGAGAATACGCTCGCATTTAACCCCTTTGCGGTTGTGTTCCCCTCAGGTGAATACTTCATCGATCCTAATCAGGGATGCTCTGGAGATTCCTTCAAAGTCTACTGCAACTTCACAGCAGGAGGAGAGACCTGCATCCACCCTGAAAAGAAGTCCAGCAGAGTGAGTGGTCCATATAGTGTATCTGATGATAAGATGGAACTGTTTGTAAACTGTCAGATGTTTAGTATGGACCAAAGTCCTGAGACACCTGACGTTCCAGGCATATGTGCACCTTCAATACACTGTAGCGGATCCAGACCTGTTCCAGCATGCAATGCTTCTGCACAAATCCAGCTCTATGACGATACATGAGTTGGAGTGGAAGATGCCCTGCTGTAGAGCTTTAAGGCCTTCTCCACAAAGAAACTCCACAAAATCTGGTGGAACATCTTCCCAGAAGAGTCGAGCTTTTTATAAGAGCAAATGGGAACTCAATGTGGAAAGAGATGCTCACAAAGTGTTTGTGAACCTGATCAGGTGTTTTCCACAATTTCTCCATATAATGATAGAAAGCTGAACTTGTAGTTGGTATACATTCAGTGCCCTGCATTAGTATTGGCACCCTCTGCAAATACCATCCCTACCAAGGGGTGCCATTATTAATAAACTTCACTGTAGCATGGTGTATATATGGATATCATGAAGAAGTGCAGAAATAACCAATTCCTTCACCGTGCGATCATGAGGTCATTTCTGTCAAAAAAATTTAATTCATTCTCTGTTTCCTCCAACTTCTGAAGGTCCACATGTCCTCCTGGCCCAAAGAGACGCCCGGCTCCTGGTACAGTTCATTCAAGCATGGCCATCTCGTAAGTGCACTCGTCCCTCGCTTTCTTTTCCCGGGGTTTTTATTTCCTCCGAACTGAAAGCTTTATGAAGAGGCCGAGTCTCCACTCGCCTTCTCCGCCACATGAATACACACCAATAGCAGATTTGCTTTTGAAATGCTTTTTAAGATGCGCAGACCTGGGGTCCTGAGCACAAAAGACCTCTCAAACACACACACACACACACACACACACACACACACACACACACACACACAACATATCCATATTTAATGCATCCCAAAATAAAAATAGTTTGCCTTGTTATGGATCTACTTCTATTCAAGCATTCAAGAAAGCCTGAAAGCGGAATATTTATTGTGTGTGTGTGTGTGTGTGTGTGTGTGTGAGTGAAGATATAGTGAGAGTTTACAACAGGAAACAGTTTGCTAATGAAGCTCAGCCACTAATCCCTCGTCTGTTACCGTTTCCTCTCTTCTCCTTCTCCAGCTGGCGTACGTGGACGCCGAGGGCAACTCGATCAACTCGGTGCAGATGACATTCCTCAGACTACTGACGGCCTCGGTGAGGCAGAACTTCACCTACACCTGCCACCAGTCCGTGGGCTGGCACGACGTCACCGCCGACAACTACGACCGAGCCCTGCGCTTCCTCGGCTCCAACGACGAGGAGATGAGCTACGACAACAACCCCTACCTAAAGGCCATATCCGACACCTGCTCGGTAAGAAACCCGTCCCACACACCTTCCACCCCTGTTCACGCACTGCTACATCTTATTCCGCAGCGCTCTGGATTACGATTGGTCGGATCATCATTTCCATAGCGACGCCACACTCATGGTTTGCAATGTAGCTTAGTACATAAGATGTTGGATTTCTGATCAGAAGGTCATGCGTTCAAATCCCAGCACCACCAAGCTGCCAACTGCTGGGCCCTTGAGCAAGGCCCCAAACTGCTCAGTTGTATACAGATGTTAGATTTAGGGAAGGAGTCCTCAGTGTCAGGGCTTTTAACTACCTAATGAACGAGCCAATAGTAAAAAAACGTCCTAAGATTTTAAGTACAAAATAGACCAAAATTCTTCTTCTTTCAGCTTCTCCCATTAGGGGGCGCCACAGGGGATCATCCGTCTCCATACCCCCCTGTCCTCTGCATCTGCCTCTTTCAAACCAACTACCTGCATGTCTTCCCTCACCACATCCATAAACCTCCTCCTTGGTCTTCCTCTTTTCCTCCTTCCTGGTGTCTCCATCCTCAACATTCTCCTACTGATATACCCCATGTTCCTCCTCTGCACATGTCCAAACCATCACAATCTCACCTCCCTCACCTCGTCTCCAAAACGTCCTACATGCACTGTCCCTCTAATAAACTCATTTCTAATCCTGGTCCAAAATAGACAAAAATAGAGAGTCCAAATCCATCCTCATTGGTCCTACCCTCCACGGCAACCATGTGTATCCGCCCTTCATGCTGAGACGTCCTTATTTGCAGTGAGTGGATTTTCATTGAAAACTTCCAGAAGTAGGGCATCAGTAAGGACCAGGCAGGTCGAGAGAGCAGAAAGAGAAATGATCTCAGCATCTCAGGAGCTGAAATAGAGATAGAGAATGAGATGTTGAGAGGGAGGGAAAGATACGGATCTCATAGATCTCATTTTTGTTTTCTCTGTGTGTCCCTGCAGTTGAGGAAAGGACACGGCAAAACCGTCCTGGAGATCGACACGCCCAAAATCGAGCAGCTGCCCATCGCCGACGTCATGCTGAACGACTTCGGCGATCCCAATCAGAAATTCGGATTCGAAGTGGGTCCTGCTTGCTTCCTTGGCTAAAAAAAAAAAAAAACAAAGATCGAAAACCAAGAACGACGCCACGATGCCAAAAAAATAAAAACCCAAGAAAAAAAAAAAACTTGACAGGGAAGGACTTTTGTTTTGTTTTTTTAAATATTTGAGAATAAAATATTGTACCGTCGAATCTCTCAGCCTCCGTTCGCGCCGCATGCGAGTTTCGAATGCTAGTTGTTGTTTTTGCCGAGTAGCCGAATATTTCACAGGGTGTGAAACGCAAAAAAAAAAAACGGAAGGAAGGACACGGAGGAGAGGAGCGGCAGAACGGAGAGCTGCGAGACGAACAAGGGGAGAGAACGAGGGATCGAGAGAAAGAAAGACCTCCCCGATGGAGTCGACGGATCGGTGCTGTGCAACACAAACGACATACAGAAAACATCCACATCTCTGGTGCTTGAGTTCGAATAATATGAATAATATGAATAATAATAAAAAGGAACGCAATAGATATAACTAGAGTTCAACAATAAAGAGGTGCTAAGCGGAAGGTGTATTTTAATGAAACTGTAATTATTGTTTTGTACATTTCTGTTCTTTTCCACTTCAAAACTTGCATGTGTATCGCCATCCGGCTCTCCGACATCGGAAAATTCAAACGGATTCAAATAATAATAGTAATAAAAAAAAAAAATGGGAAAAAGACAAATCGTATTTTTGTGATAAAAACTGTGTACCTGTTATTAAAGCAATAAAAAGCGAGACATTGAAACGATTCCCTCGTTCCGAACGCTAATGTATGTCCTTTGTATATATTGAGCACCTCAACACCTCTCCAGCACACGCGAGCGCCCACGCCCACGCCGACGCCGAACCCCCTCGCTAACGTCGCCTCCCAGCGACCGTTCCTCAGCGCAGTCGTGACAATCATACGCCTATTTAATTTTATTCACTCCTTCATTTTTTCCCAAATCCTCCTTTTTTTCGTTTCCAGTTCGTCTATTCAGTCGTACTTTATACCTCATCCGTAGCGAAGTGAGGCCAGCGGGCCCTGTATATACCTTGGTTACACATTTCATTTTATATATTTTGGGGGTAGGGATTATTATTTTCTTTTGTTAAAATCCAGATTTAAAAAAATAAAAGTACAACATTGGAAATACAAACCGCATTTCGCTAAAATGTTCCGAATTGTTTATTAATATTTAGTTTTTCTGTGAATGAAATAAAAGATCTCGTTTTTTTTCTTCAGTGACCCCGCGTTTTTGTTTTTTTGTTGTTTTTTTTTTTTGTAATGAGAAATGTTTAAAAAAAAAATAAATGTGTTCTTTTATGGTTCGTCTGAATATTAAAAACTGGATTCCAAACCAACAGTGAACCCGGTGTGTGTGCTCTCAAGTCATTTATCGCGCGAACACGATCGCCAGGTGGTGGCGCTAAACCTGTGCCTGTGCTCTATGTGCGAGAACATGAGGAGATTCTTTTAGGCTCCTATAATGATTTTGAGAATAGATTTTGTGGAGATTTGTCATCATTCAGTTTGTAAAGTCTGGTGTATGTGAGGAGGTGAGAAGGAATGTCGGAAGAGTTCACGTTCATCCTCAATAGGGTTCCAGCTCTATAGCAGGAGATCTTCCACTCTGACCCATGGAAATCATATCTTTAAGGGTGGAGAAAGTACTGGAATTTCGAATTTAATGTACGGAGCTACAAGTAAAGTTACCTATCTAAAAAATCTAGAATAATTTTTTTTTTGACAGTTATTCAGAGTAAAATGTACAGTTACTTTTTTTAACAGCAGGGGGCGGTGTGGGGGATTCTAGTGTAAAAAGGACAAGGAGATATAAATCTCAAACTACTTGTTTTTATTTAAAGAAACACCTTTACAAATTAAAGTGCGATAACAGAAAAAATAGATATACATACACAAACGCTCCCCACTTTACTAACATTTATTTTACGAACTTTTGCCGACCAAACCAGTCCTCAAAGTAAAATGTCGGAGTCGGAGAAATGGAAAAAACGGAGAGCTGTCGCGAGCTAGTCGTCGACCGTCACGAGTCTACATGATGCGCGCTGGACTCGGGACAATGAGTTTTTCCATGTAAATGTTTTTATTAAAAAAAAATTTAATTTCTTTTTATTACTTAATACAAAATGTTGTATACTTTATTCAGATAATTTCGATTTGTTTTAATATATTTTATTGTTTATTTGATAGTATTTACATCCCCCATCAGTAGGAGATTTGCAGTCAATAACGAACACAGTGACAACTTACGACAAATTTGTGTTATGATGCTCGTTCCATAACTCGTTAGTAAGCGGGGGAGGGGTCGGTGGCATCTGTGATGTCATAGTTTATGATGATGAGCGCAATCACAAAAACAGATTCGGGATTCCGAAGCCGAGCGCACGCACCGGACATCCTTCGCCTTCGCCGGCTTTTCGCTTGCAGCTGTTTCTGCATCACTTCCGTCCGTCTTCTTCGGAATAGTGTGTGTCAGGTGTGGGTGTGGTTTAATAGGGGTCTGCAGAGGGGAGCAAATAAACATGGTACACCTGCATCTTATTAGGGAGGGGCTTTTTAACACTGCTTCTCTCTTTCTCAGTCTCAGTGAATGGTTACGAGGTTTGTGTTTATAATGTGACCTGAAATTCTTTTATCCGTTAGCACTCTATAAGCACTTTATCTATTACTGCAGAACATAATGAAGATCTCCCATGTTAGACTGTACCACAGTCTGAAACTGACCCGAGAAAAAAAACGTGACGGGAGCTAGCAGCAAACGAAAACAATGTAGCGTTCATTTGGTTCACGACGTGCCTGGATAAAAAAACAACTACATCATACTGTACAAAACACTCGTTTTCCCTCCCTAAACTCAACTACTCTTCACCCGAGTCCTTTCCTCATTTCCCCTGAGGTGGTTTAAAGTCGTCACGCTAATCATCGTGTTCGGCTAATCAGGAATCGTTTCTCGGTTTGACGTAGGAGCAGCCGCACTGCAGGAAAGTGGTGACGAGAAGAACGGATTATTTGACTCGGTTCTTCGAATCTTCTATATCAAAATGAACGAATCTTTTATTGAGTCGTTTGATCCATTTCTTTTCTTTGATCAGAAATAATGAAAACATAACGAGTAGCTTCACCTCTCATATCTTCAGGTCCGTGTGGCGTCTACGGGGGGGGTCACGTAAAACAACACAACAAATGACTCGGACTAGAAAAGTCGAAAAGATGAACTGCTGTGTTCGGTTTCTTATAAATGACCTACAGAGATTTTGCGATGCTTTGCTCATGCGCGTCCAGTAGAAAATCAACGGATCGCTCTTTGAGACGACTCGATCACCTGAGTCACATTTCAAGACTCTTTTAAAAAAAAAAAACAATAGTTTACGAACGACCCAAAATGATCACAGTGACGATTAAGTGGCTGTCGGTAAACACGTCACACCAGCGATCAAAGACTACAGACTGAAGCCTCAAATTACAGAAATCATTTAGAAATTTTAAATAATTCGTTACTTCGATTTTTCAGTATCAGTATTTTACTTCACTATTTATTTTTCGGACACATTTTTTCCAATAACTTTTTACTACTTTTCAGACAACTTTTTTACTTCTAGTACATTTTTAGATTTTACATGCTCAAAACAGACACAGGCTTTTTCAGTCTCCCACTGGTGTATCATTTTCTGTCTCTCTCGAAAAACCCAGACGTAGACTAGTTTCTGAGCTCACAATGAGCAAGCAGAAGACAGTAAGATGTCTGGGGTTAACGTGGATGAGACAGAGGGAGTCAGTGATGAGAACAGAGACATTCCTGATCACCTGATCATCATTTTCTCTCTGCTTGTGTTCTATATGGCGGATCTTCAGAATAGATAAATTCATTAGAATTTGAATTACAATTCGTTTTGTATTTTATTTCTAGAGCACTTTTAATGATGGACATTGTCTCAAAGATATTTTACAGAACGTAAGAATCATAAAACAAAACATTTGATGAAAAGGGAATGATGTGTGTTTATCCCTGATGATGAGGCCGGGGGGCGACTGTGGTGAGGAAAACCTCCTTTAGATGTTATGAAGAAGAAACCTTGAGAGGAACCAGACTCAAAAGCAGAAGTGGGAAGTAACGGAGTACAAATACTTAGTTACTGTACTTAAGTAGATTTTTTTGGTATCAGTATTTTAGTCCACTTTTATTTTCCAGGCAACTTTCACTTAAATTAAATTTTTACACAAACATCTGTACTTTCTACTTTCAAAACAGCCTCATTACTTTTAGCTTCTTCTATTTTCTAATGATTGCTCCAACAGTGGACCTTTTTTCACCAAGCTGCTTGGCAGTTTCCCCGTAGCCCTTTCCAGCCTTGTGGAGGTGTACAATTTTGTCTCTAGTGTCTTTGGACAGCTCTTTGGTCTTGGCCATGTTAGTAGTTGGATTCTTACTGATTGTATGGGGTGGACAGGTGTCTTTATGCAGCTAACGACCTCAAACAGGTGCATCTAATTTAGGATAATAAACGTAGTGGAGGTGGAGATTTTAAAGGCAGACTAACAGCTCTTTGAGGGTCAGAATTCTAGCTGATAGACAGGTGTTCAAATACTTATTTGCAGCTGTATCATACAAATAAATAGTTTAAAATTCATATATTGTGATTTCTGGATTATTGTGTTTTTTAGATTATGTCTCTCACAGTGGACATGCACCCACGATGACAATTTCAGACCACTCCATGATTTCTAAATGGGAGAACTTGCAAAATAGCAGCGTGTTCAAAATACTTATTTTCCTCGCTGTATAAGAGAGATGTTCAAAATGATCAGTGTAAAAAAAAATTGCTGGCTTTCAAGCATTCGCTGTCACATTTGATACTTACAGGTTATCTAATGCTTTACTATTATATCTTTTTTTTATGAGCCATTTTAATGTTAAAAGTTTTTTTTTTTTTTTCTTGGTCTTTTATATAAGGGATGCTGCCACATGGTGCTATTTTTTAAATAACTATGTTTTTAATGTTCTTAATTTCTGTAGTATGTAACTGTCATTTAAAATCTGAAGTTTAGTCAGATAGTTTCTATATGTTGTAGAACCAGACCTGCTCCAACATGGTGATGCCCCTGTGCACAAAGTGAGCTCCTTGAAGATCTAGTTTACATGCTTTGGAGAGGACGATCTTGCTGCTATAGAGCACCGATCTCATCCCTACTGAACACCTTTGGGATGAATGTAAACGCTGACTGCACCACAGGCCTCCTCACCTCACCTACATCAGTACCTGCCTTTCATAACACCCTTGTGTCTGATGAACCCAATATCCATAAGCACAATACACAATACTATATCTAGTGGAACATCTTCTCAGAAGAGTGGAGGGAATTATAAGAGAAAATTGGGACTAAATGTTGAATTCAATGCTCAAAAATTACATACCATAATTATGACCAGGTGACCCCAATACTTTTAGAAATATATATATATATATATATATATATATATGGTGGTTGTTTAATCTGCATACATTCAGTTTTTGTATTGATACATTGATATAATGTGAGGTTCAGTAAAACAGGTGTAATAATGGCTACTTTTTACTTAAGTAAATGTCAGAGCCCAAACTTATCTGCTTTAATTTGAGTATAAAACTGTAGTCAGAACTTTAACTTTTACTGGAGTCTTTTAAAACATGAGTATCTGCACTTCTACTTAAGTAAACGATGTGTATACTTTTGGCACCTCTGCTCAAAAGGGAACTCATCCTCATGTGGGTGATATCAAGAGAGTGATTATAGTCTTTAAACAATACAGAAGACTGGAGAGTGAGAACTAACACATATATATTATACAGTCGGGTGACGTTGTGGAACCAGGAGCTCCTGAACAATTTATACATTAGCTCAACATCTGAGATCATTATAGAGTCAACAAGAACTCCTCCATGCCAGAGCCTTTAAACGTCTATCGATGGAGAAACAGCAAATGTAGAATGTTATTTTTTTAGTAGTTTATCCTCGAAGTCCGATGTATAAACTCAACATGAAGTGGGATCCAAACAACTCTGGTACATCTCTAGATGGTTCGGAATGTTTGCAAGGTCAGCATCTATGTGTAGTAGGTCCAGCGAGGTCCAGTTATTCAGAGGTCAGTTCCCGGCGTGACACTAAAACAGGTAGTAATAACAGCTACTTTTTACTGAAGTAAATGTCGGGACCCAAACTTCTTTACTTTAACTTGAGTAATAAAGTGCAGTCAGAACTTCAACGTTTACCAGAGTCTTTTAGAAAACTGAAGTTCTACTGAAGTAAACGATGTGTGTACTTTTGATAACTTTGTTGTGCAGCTTTATTGAAAAGTACCCTCCTGAGTACTTCCTAGTTTAGTTTCGCATGCTTGCATTAAAACAATACTTCAGGGTGGCTGCTACTGGTGGTTCCTGGCATGTGGGAGCTCAGCGATCAAAGCATCAGACTTTGGAGCAGAAGAATTGGCACTGCTTCAGCTCTGGAAAAGAAATGCACACCTCAAGCAGGTTCTTCTGACCAAATTCTGATTTGGATTCAAGTCCCTCAATCCACCCAATGATTATTCTTAAGATCTTGCTGGAAAACCCTCTCTGATTGGTCCACAATTTTTACCTCATTTCACAAAAGTAATATATAATGCAGTATGATTCTGGTTTCTCCAGCTCTGGAATAAAGAATGCTTAGATGCTTGTGTATTCTGAGGAATGGCCCCTGCATGTAGTGTGTGTGTGTGTGTGTGTGTGTGTGTGTGTGTGTGTGTGTGTGTCTCATTTACAAAGACTGATTGTCTAAATGATGTTGTGTGCGAAGTAGGTGGGGGTAAATTACTGAGCTGAGGCTTCTGTGTGTGTGTGTGTGTGTGTGTGTGTGTGTGTGTGTGTGGTGTGTGTGTGTGATTTGTTCTGAAAATGAGTTTTACATTGTAAGAAGTATTAAGAATATTTAGTTCCAATGATCATACATGTGGAAGAGGTAGTTTGGTGGATAAGATGGGTTTAAATCCCAGCACCACTGAGCTGCCAACACTGGGCCCTCGAGCAAGTTGCTCAGGTGTATAACTGATTTTGGCAACTGCCAAAATGCCGTAAATGTAATTGTGTTCCTCTGGACTTTGTTATAAGGTGGAGGCTTAATGGTTAAGGCTTTGAACTTTGGATCCAAAGGTTGTGAGTTCAAATGGCCACAACAAGATGCCACTCCTGAGCCCCTGAGCAAGAGCCCATAACGCCATAGCTGTTTAATTTTATGAATGAAAATAGGTTTGTCTGCCAATTGCTGTAAGTGTTAATCAAGTGAATGGAATGTTTATAATATTAATAAGAAATGCATCAGAAGTGGGAATTAATAATTAGTAATTAGTAAATAGACTTTCTCTTTATGAACACAGTCAGTGGTAGGATTTTGTCTTCTAAAGTAGCAGAATTAACTATGGGCTTCCACAAATTTAATACCTGCCCTTCGGTCATATATAAAATACATAAACTCAGACTACTGCACTTTACAGTGCTTCCAGAACATTTTCACAGCGCTTCCCTGTGACTGGTAGAGTGGCCTGGAGTTTGCCAAAAGGCACTTGAAGGACTCTCAGATCATAAGAAACAAGGACTGAACTCTTTGGCCTGAATGTCAATCATCATGTCTGGAGGAAACCAGGCACCACTCATCACTTGGCCAATGCCATCCTTACAGTGAAGCCTGGTGGTGGCAGCATCATGCTGTGGGGATGTTTTAAGCAGCGGAAACTGGGAGACTGGTTAGGATTGAGGGAAAGATGAATGCAGCAATGTACAGAAACGTCCTTGATAAAAACCTGCTCCAGAGCAATCTGGGCTTTAGACTGGAGCGACGGTTCATCTACCAACAAGACAATGACCCTAAATGCACAGCCAAGATAACAAAGAAGATGCTACGAGACGGCTCTGTGGAAGTCCTCAAGTGACCCAGCCAGAGCTCCGACTAGAACCCGATTGAACATGGAATTTTCAGGAAAATAATGAATTTAATTCATTTTGGAAAAAAAGCTGTAACATAAACTGTGAATACTTTAAATCAATTTGTATCTATCTGTATAACCCTGGTAGCAGTGGATGTTGTCACGAAGCATCTGGAGGCTTTAATCTCTAGATTAGATTAATTATCCTCAGGAAAATAAAACAGGCTGTAATGCTCATTGGTTAAATGTTTGTTTGTTTGTCTTGACTTCACTTTAGTGGCAGAAAATCAACCAGGTTTCAGCTGATTATGTGACTTGAGCTGTTTAGATACACTGCAACGTTTCAGTGTTGGCAATAAAATCTTTTCCGTACGACATCATAAATCTGCTCTAATTCACTCACTAATGAGACTCCGCTTTAGCAGCGGTTTGTCTTTCATGCTGGTCTAACTTATCTCCTCAGCTTTAACCTAATTAGTTGGGATGTAAAATGCTGCTAAACGATTGGTTGGGCGGTAATAAAAAAGCTGTGATCTAAAAAGTTTTGTTTTTAATGTTTTTCTATGCAACCTGATGCAACCTGATTGGTTGGGAGGTAAAAAGCTGCTATTTGATTGGTTGGGGGTCTTAATATTAGGAAGGCTTTACCAAAGCAGATTAGATTCAATCAGATATATCTCCTAAACTTCTCCAAAATTTTATTTCAGTTTGGGCCTGATAGAAAAATTTCTGATTGGTTGGAAGGTAAAAGGCTATTGCATGTTTTTTTTTTTTTAATAGTAAAAATCCGCAATTTGATTGGATGGGACAATGCAACAGTGTAAAGTGGTCAATTAGTGTATTATTAATATAACAGATTACACACACTAGTGGAGGGAACCATATTCTGTAAAGTAACTTTTTTATTATCATTTTGCTGACAGACTGAATAAGACTTAAAATAAAAAAAATAATAATAATTTTGAACACCCAGCTGGAGATTTTAATTATTTAAACTCTCTGGACAAAAGCATATTGTTTTCTCATTTATATTAATGTAGAGAGTTTTAACACCGCCTGTCAAACGTTTTTATTACACAGAGTTTATTTTCCGTCTTTTCATTACATTAAATCCACAAATGCATCTACTTCCACTAAATAAATACAAAACAAAGTCATTAAAATGATCAAATGTTTGTATATCAGGACTTTCAGAATGTGGTGGTCATTAAAGTCGCTAAAATGTTTCTGTTTCTATGGTAATGATGCTCAATCCATTTCTTGAAGTTGAACGGTAATACAGAGGGTTTTGACTAGCAGTGTGTTGATGAGAAGGGTTTTGCCTTCATGTTGTTTGCACATAATAAGCAAAAGTCCATAAAGCACGTAATTTTCATTTCACTGGAGGAAAAGTCTGAGATTTTTACTCCTTGTTCAGACATGAGAGCAGATGGCCTTCGTCTTCCTCCATGGTTAACATTAATTTCTTATTCGGGAAGTACAGAATTCAGTGTCTGTGAGGGAAGAAAGTGTGGCCTGTCCACATGTCAGTTATATATACAGAAGGAGGTGTGGCCTCTCTGCCTGTCAGTCTGACAAAAGAAACAAGGCGTGGCCTGTCCACCTCTCAGTTCAATAAAAGAAGGACGCATGGTCTCAGTCTGACATTCCAATCAAAGGAAACTTTGGCCTTGTGTGCCTGTAAGTTCAATGAAAGGAATGAGGTGCCTGTCAGTACAACAGAAAAAAGGGTGTGTAAACAGTATGTTTATTTGGACAATTGAAGGATGTTCCGGTGTCCCTGTTAGTCTTAAAGAAGGAAGGACGTGTTCTTCGTCTATGTTGGTCTTATAAAAGAAAGTCCAGGTCAGTAGAATGAAGGACCCATGTGCCAGTCGGTCCTATAAAAGTAACAGGGCATGGCTTGTTTGTTTAAAAGGAGGTGTGACATCTGCACCTGTCAATCCCACCAAAGAAAGTAAGCATGACCTTAGTGTTTATTAGTCTATTGAAAAAAAAAGTGGTGTGGCCAATAAAGGCATGGATGGTATAAGGAGGCTTGAGAACATGAGGTCTGATGTCAAGTGTCTACCAGGTTTTTTATGGCGAATACAATGTTGCTAGAGGTAAAGAGGGATTATGGATTGGTTGTTGGAAATGTGTGCGCACTATGGTGACTGCAACTCCTTTGAAAAATCCACCAATAGGTCACTTTTCCATCATTTTGAGTAGAAAAGGGGTAGCTCAGTGCATTTAAGGGTTTTACCCTTTTTAGCTCAGGAGGTTGTCGGTTCCAATCCTGCCACTGCTAGCCTCTTTTGGAATTTTGTTTACATTTACAGCATTTAGCAGACGCCCTTATCCAATCCGACTTGCAAGTAAATATCTGAGGATTAAGGGCCTTGATGAAGGGCCCAGAAGTAGCAGCTTGGTGGTGCTGGGATTTGAACCCATGACTTTCTGATCCAGAGGCCAATGCCTTTACCACTGAGCTACAAACTTCCTCGTTAATGTTCAACTGTTTATTCATATAGTTGGTTTGGATAAAATAATCTGTCAAATGTTGCTTTTGATGCCTTCCCGACCAATGATGGCAACAGGAAACCAACCCACGGCATGGAACACAGTCGAACATCAGAACACACTGAAACCTGCCCCCCAAATCTGCCCCTAAATCTGCTTGACTAAAAATATCAATAAGATTTCCTCTCCACTTCATTTTCTGTTTGCTGAGGAAGACCGGGTACCTCCGTGAACCCCCACGTACCTCCCTGTACCTTTGAGTACCCTTGTGTACCCCCATGTACCTCCATGTACCTTTAAGTACCCTGAGTACCTCTGCTACCTCCATGTACCTCCGGTACCTCTGTAAACCCCTGTTAACCTCCGTGTACCTCCAGTACCTCTGTCTACCCCCACGCACCTCCCTGTACCTTTGAGTGCCCCTGTGTACCCCCGTGTACCCCTGCTTACCTTTGTGTACCTCCGTGTCGGTCATTTCCAGGATTAAATTAGGACAGATTTGAATGTATCTTACGATTGTTGCATTAATAAAAAATGAGAGCGAAAAACCCTTCAAAATTGAAGTGAAAGAAAAAGCCAATAAAACCGTCAGGAACACGCGGAGGTGAAATATATCCGACCGTAAAAAACGGATGAGTTTTAAAGCAAACCAGCTCGAGTTTTATGGCACTTTTTATGCCTCTGATCACTGTGAACAATAAAAACTGCCCATGAATAATGTAATTATATACAGAGCAGCCACAGCACACACGTGAGTATGTGTGTGTGTGTGTGTGTGTGTGTGTGTGTGTGTGTGTGTGTGTGTGTGTGTGTGTGTGTGTGTGAGACACAAGGCTACTAATGCTCAGTGGGCACAACCAACAACACAGACAACCTTCAATGAGTCAGGGTCAATAAAACACACCCACCCACACTCATACAAACTCCTCCGAGACCCCGTCCCCCAGTGCCACTGCAGCAGTCTAATGGACTTTGGAGAGCATTACTGGTGCTCCACACATTTCTGACGTCGGAGGTTTTACTTCATTCCGTGTTTTTTTTCGATTTCTTTTACTGTGATATTTTTCCTCCAGCCCACAAAAAACATCTTCAAAGAAATATCTTTTATAATCGAGCCGCCTGAAAAAGACACAGAGAGCCCTTTTGAGACTTAAAAAAAGAAGAAAAGCATCTCCAATGTCTATGTGTGTGTGTGTGAGAGAGAGAGAGAGAGAGATAGAGAGAGAGAGAGAGAGAGAGAGAAAGTGTGTGTTTATAGCGAGCGAGATGGCTCACACACTCCACCATGAAATCAGCCCAGAGTGTGTGTAGGGTCTTATTGCTAGGCAGAGGGAGGCTTCAGAAACCCCGTCTCGCCCATACTAATGCACAGCCGGGCTGCTGTAGTAAACACAGCATGACCTATGGATTGAGGAACGTGGCTGTCTGATGAGATAACCCGAGCTCTCCGGACTGAGCCCGACATCTCGGAGCTGTTATCGATCCCCGATGCATTGAAGTAATCCACGTGCCTCATCAATGTGCAGGGAGGAAATGGTTAAAAAGGCTCAGAGACATGAAAGGCGAAAGGAACGGAGATGGAATACGATGACCTTTTAGCGATAGCAGAAGAGGGGGAGGAGCTCCTGGTGTAGGTTTGAAAGGAACAAGTCTATGTTGGGCGGAAAACGTGCCACTTTTAACTGTTTTTTTTTTTAAACGTCTATACGTGAGTGAACAGCAACTATGGAAAGATAGAACATTAGAACAAGTGTGGACTTTAATAGAAGGTGAATCAACACCTTTGACATATCAAAATCAAGACTGCTGTGAAAAATTTCAAATAAACTGTCCACAGGCGGAGATCCAGTTCGAATCAAAGAAGGTGCTTGATACGCTTCGAATGGAAGACTTTAAGGACACGCTACAGAAGTGGCATTAACGCTGGGGGAACTGTATTGCTGTGCAAGGGGACAATTTTGCAAAATTTGTTCCAGCATGACCCAAGGTGCACAACGACATCTCTAAGAAGATGCATGGGTTGGACTGGAAGATCTCCTTCTATAGAGCTTCTCAACCCTATTGCAGTTGAATGCAAATAATGACTGCACCCCAGGCCTCCTCACCTACATCACCTACTTCAGTAGCTGACTTTACTAACACCCTTCCTTACTGTAGTTATCGTTTCTCTACTGAAGCAGCGAATCGGCTTAATCGAAGCCGACCAGGAGATCGTGCTGAGGTAAATCCTTGTCATCATCATATCCACTCGACCACTCCTCGTCGTCATTTCCCTTCACGCAAAACACAGTCGATGAAAGCAATAGGCGGGGAACTTGCTCATTACATTAAACATCAGCATCAGCTAACGAGTCATTACCTTGCATGAGCGGCACACAGGCATCATTAAAACAACAGAAAAAAGAAAACTCCAAAGTCGAGCCCTTGATCTTTGAACCGGGAGATAATGGCACCTGGACGCAGCACGCTCTGAGATAGCGCGTGGGTTCATGCTCGGCTGCCTCTGCCTCTAATTACGAGCCTGATTTGGTGACCTGGCAGCGCTCGTATGTTTTCTAGCAGCCGGTCGTTTTGAGATGCCGCCGCTCAAGCGTGCACCCCCTGTCCAAACAGAGAGATGGGAAAGGCGGGGGAGAACTTTATTGGCATTCCGGAGCGCGAAGCCACTGAAAAAGCGACATCCCATTGCATGTTTGTCTTTCAGACTACTTCAAGGGTGAATTTGAAAAGGCGAGGCGGTTTGATCAGAGGGGAAGGAGAAGCGATGCTGAATGGGCCCGGAGGCGTTCTGGCTCCATCAGAGACCTTTGAGGCTGTCAGGAAGACAAAAAAAAATAATAAAGGCTCTTTGTCAGCACACTTCAAAGGCACGTAGACATTTAAATAAGTTCAGTCAGGTTCGTTGCCTTGGCCCTGAACATGAGGAAGCGTGGTGTCAGAACGAATCACACTCCCACCTTATGCATGATGAACGAGTTCTTCTAAAAGATAGTCGGCGCAAACTACGCAGACGTGCCAAGGACAGGGTTGTCACGTGACCCGAGGGCAATTGAGAAATGACTTCAACCTGATCAGAACTTTGAGATTCAAACCTTTAGCTGTGCAGAACACCGTCTTCCAGTTGGACGCATTAGGGTTTAGATTTGAAATTCCGCAAGCAAGTAAACTGTTTATCGTTTTTATAGGTTTTACAGTATTCCCAGTTATATGTGGTGAAGAAACACATACACAGGGTTAACAGCTCTATACTGGTTACACTGGAATTGAATACATTCAGGACCTTAAACAACGTCAAATGCGGATGAGCTGGTGGCTGAAACTGCTGGAACTAAGAGACACTGTTGGATGAAGTTTAATTTTATGAACTGATGGACACTTGAGTGCAAAACTCTTCATGTCAGTTGTAATCCTGAACCATTGAAGCAAACCGTTTACATTAATTACAGTCTAATATCTTTCCTCATGGTTCTTGAGTTTAATTCTCCACTGCAACATTTTATGGAATTTATGGTATTTGGTAGATGCCTTTATCCAGAGTTACTGTTATCTCAGTTATACAGCTGTGCATTCGAGCGTTAAGTGCTTTGCTCAAGGACCCAGCATTGGCAGCTCAGTGGTGCTGGGATTTGTACCCATGACCTTCTGATCTGAAGTCCAACAGCTTATCCACTGAGCTACCACTTCCCCAACTTCATTGATCATTAGGTTGATTATTTTAAGAAGATCCTTAGAAGTAGAAAAGCGAGCAGAGAAAAGGACAGGATCACTGGTACCTCAGGAGCATGTGTAACTTTGAAACCGATGGAGAGAAACAGAGCCGAAGAAACAATGAAAATTAGGAATCCTTATTGTTACATTGTGAAAAATAGAGACTGCTTTAAGATTTGTTATAACGTCATAACTAAAAGAAGAGCCAGAAAGCATCAGACATGAAAGATCTCTGGGATATAAGATTCACAGCCATTCCACCACCAACAAACCTGGATGATTAGATGAGCGTGAAGGTTGACAGCATTCCAGTTCACCCAAAACCTAATGATCTGCTCCTCAACCTGAGAAAAACCTTTCACACAACGCTAGACTCAACAAATATGCGTTCCATCAGAACACTGAAACACTGTGTGTGAGTCCCGAGAACAACTCGAAGGCTGTTCTACAAGAGGAGGATCTACATCGTTCCTGTACACGAATAAAAGTACTAGTACCCTGGTTCATGAAGATTTCAGACTTTGAGACTTTGAGGATAACAACCTCTTAAACAATACTCAAAATAACATTCTACATATTCTGCATCATTGATGAACATTTAAAGGCTCTGGCATGGAGTTTTGGTGTGGAATTTATAATAATCTCAGATGTTGAGCCAATTTATGAGTTGCTCAGGATCCACAACTCCAAATGACTATGGAAAGGACAGTATTCACTTTCTGGTGTTTGTAATGTTTTCATGGTTTATAATCACACTCTTGGTGCCACCCAGATGAGAATAGGTTCCAATTTTGAGTCTGGTTCCTCTAAAGGTCTCTTCCTCATACCATCTAAGGGAGTTTTTCCTCCACAGTTAAATACACATACGTAATTCACTTCTATTTCACGTTTTTGGTCTTACATTCCGTTAAGCCGCTTTGACACAAAGCTCATGGTGAAAAGCGCAAGGGAAATAAAACTGAATTGAAAGTGAAGTATTTCTCCACTGAAAGTCAAACTTCTCCTTTTACATTCCGACTAAAAGTACTAAAAGTTTTCGCTTCGGAACGGAGTTAAGTATGAAAAGTGAAAGTGGTGATGTATGAGACGTCTATGTGAATAGTGGATGCAGGTCAGTGTTCCATTCTTCTGCATCACACATTTATCGGCAGACAATGTTCTATACATATCCTCACTCTACACCGATGTTCTCACCACACCTTCTCATCTAATGATCCTTTAACAGCCTTTGGTTCTGACATGGAATGAAGTCAAAAGTAACACATTACACACTGAAATGTATACAAGATTTGGGACACCTGGCTTTTCCACCCATATGTGGTTCTTCTCCAAAATGTTCCACAAACATGTAGGCACACAATTTTATAAGACATCTTTGGATGCAGGCGGATTAACGTTCTCCCAAAAACCTGTTCCAACGAGCTCCGTATCAGGTCATATGTAGATTACTTGTATCAGGAGCTCAACAGGCTCCTGAGATACCTGACCACTCCAGCCTGATTCATCCTGATACCTTGATGGAGTTCCAATCACCTCCAAAGATGGACAGCCTGAAGATGTGGTTTGTCCTCAAACTGTTAGAGACACACAATTGTATAGGATGTTTGCGGTTTCTCCTCTCCTGAACTAGGAGATCCAGATATTTTCCATCATGACAATGCAAACCCTGTGCAAAAAAAACCAATGAAGATCTGATTGGAGTGGAAGATCTCCAGCGAGAGAGCTTTAAACTTATTGGGATGAATGTAAATATCTGACTTTACCAACACCTCTGTAGCTGAACGAGCACAAATCTCCACAAAATCTAGTGAAACATCTTCCCAGTAGAGTGGAGCTTTACATTAGAGCAAATGCACACAAATCTTAAGCTCAGGTGTCTACAAGCTTTCCTCCATACTGTGTATATTTATTTGCTTTCAAGCTTTCGTGTGTACATCACAGCGATTGCTTTTCGGTTGGGGGAAAAAGATCCCACATCACTTTAGTCTCCCTGAACACGGCGCCGAAGCGGAAAACCGCTTGTTACAGACAATTTCAAATAAATAAATAAAACGGTGTGTTATGGAAGAAGGGAAATACTGCTTTATATGTGAAAGCTCAGCAATCTCAGCAGGATAACCTCGATTCCTCTGATCCATTATAACGTGAAGCTATTTCACACAAATTTCCTCCTCCGTGTGGAATCAAAAGCCTTGGTGTTAAAACCGGGTTTAACACATCTGCAGGTGGTGCAGAAAGATTAAACACCACACACACACACACACACACACACACACACACACAAAGATACTACACAGTGTAAATTCTAACATCTGAGCAGGCAAAAAATAAGAATGTGAACTTGAGAGGGAAAAAAAAATATATATATATATATAAATATATATAAATATATAAATATATATATTTTATAGCATTGTTTAAATGTGTCTTCTAAAGGAAAATACTATAGAAATAAAACTCGTATATATTTTTTAGTAGTCAGTGTGCAGATTCACTGTCCTCTAAAAATAACTTAACATACAGACATTATTGTCTAAATAACTGCAACAAAAGTGAGTCCATCCTCAGTGAACGTGTCAAAACTGTGTCCATGTGAACATTGTGTATGAGCAGCATCGTTATCTATCACTGCTTTAATCCTCCTGGGTATGGAATTCACCAGAGCTGCACAGTTTGTTGCTGGGATCCTCTTCCACCCCTTCATAATGACATCACAGAGCTGCTGGATGCTAGACACATGGAACTTCTCCACCTTCCTGCTTGAGGATCCACACAGGTGCTCAATAGGGTTCGGGTCTGGAGACATTCTTGGCCACTTCATCACCCTCAGCAAGGCAGTAGTCATCTTGGCATCATATTCTGCTTCAAAATGTCACAGTACATGTTGGAATCCATGTGTCCATCAATGAACCACAGCTCCGGTGTACCAGAAGCACTCATGCAGCCCCAGACCATACTGCTGCCACCACCATGCTTAACTGTAGGCAAGACACAATTTTCCTAGTTCTCCTCACCAGGGCCAAACAAATTTATCTCAGTCTCATTTTTAATTTTAACAATTCAACAATTTTAATTCTCAAATCCTTAGAGAGTCTTTACTATGAGGTGCAGGTGGAACATCCAGTGGTCAGTGTGAGAGAATTGTACTTAAAGCAGACAATTTTAACTGCTCTAATACAAGAAACACAAATTTGTATGGTTCTGTGAAGCAGACAAAAACACGAAGATGATGAATAGGACGTGTGGCTCTGCCTGGTTACACCACGTACAGCTGCTATCACTGAGGGGGGACTTACTTTTGTTGGCAGTTATTAAGGCAGTAATGGCTGTATGTTGAGTTATTTTTCAGAGGACAGTAAATCTGTTCTTATATACAAACTCCAACTTTTTGCAGCCACTGTATTATTTATTTATTTATTTATTTATTTATTTGGATGAATTGTAAATAGATTTTTTTTTTTTTACCTCATGAAATGATTGTAATTGATTATTAATGAAATACTCCATTATTATTTTTAATTGCAATGAACTGTGAATATTTTATATAATTAAGTGCCTTATTTATTTATTTACACCTGTAATTGAAATTTAATGTATTAGATATTATGTTTGCACGCTTATTATTGTATTTATTTATTTATATATATATATAAATAAATAATTTTTAATGATTTGTAATTCATTATTTATGACACCATTTTATTATTATAATGAACTGTACATGAAATAATAATATTTATTTGTTAAATATTTATTATTTACTTAGCGATTTACTGATTACATTTTATATTTATATTTAAACTATTTATTTAATCTTGTGATTGAGATTTTAATCATTAGATTTTATGCTCACAAGCTCATAATTATACATATATTTATAATAATTTATAATAATTTATTTATAAGGATTCTATAGAGTAGGAAAAACTGGTTTCCTTTTCTCTTTTTTATTTATTTATTTATTTATTTTTTTGCTTATACACATGCTAAGGGATTATTCATGTGAAATATACATACATTTATTTTTTCTTCCTCGACTTCCCCTCCTCCATGACGATCTCGCTCGGGGTAACGAGGGAATAAATTCTCCGCCTCCTTGCTGTTCGCTTGAAACTGAATCCTGATGGATTCCTGAAGAACGGTGACATGGAGTGAGCACAGGGGGACTGATTAAGAGCAAACAGGTGCTTTATAAACACAGGAGGGGTGCAATTCAATTCTTATGAAGCCTCGGCGACGTTAACACGAAAAATAAAGAAATCAGTGGCACAGGATTACAGCACGGAGAGCAGGAGGGATTTGACACAACCTATTCATTATCCCATAGCTCAACACCAAGTGGCCTCAAATCTCAGCGTGTTCTAGAAACTTCCTTCACTCTCAACCGGCTGCTATCAGTTCAGTGTGATTAGTGACACCTGGTACATGTTAGTTGGAGCAGTTACTGTAGCACTTCATTACAGTGCTTTATTTTTGTCTTTTTGCAAGTATTGCTTGATTCCTGGTTCACATTGTATCAGTTTAAACAGAGATTAAATAGAGGTTTAATGGAGATGAATGGAGAAGTTTTATGGAGATTGAATAGTGATGAATGGAGATTAATTTGAGTTTGAATGGAAATTGAATGTATATTTTGAATGGAGATTAAATGGAGAATATTAATAGAGATTGAAAAAGAGATGAATGGAGATGAATGGAGACTATAAATAGAGATTGAATTGAGATTGAATGGAGATGAATGAAGATGAATGGAGAATATTAAGAGATTCAGTAGAGATTGAATGGAGAATTTGAATTGGGATTGTATAGTCAAGTCAAGTCAAGTCAAGTTTATTTCTATTGTGCTTTTCACAACAGACATTGTCTCAAAGCAGCTTTACAGAAATGAAGATACATGGAGATTGTGAATGGAGAAGAATGAAGATATATGGAGATTGTGAATGGAGAAGAATGAAGATATATGGAAATTTTGAATAGAGATGAATGAAAATATATGGAGATTTTAAATGCAGATCATTGATTACAAATTCATTGCATGATTTTGAATGGAGGTGGGAGCTCAGTGGCTGAGATGTTGGACGGCTGGTCAGAAGGTTAGAAGTTCAAATCCCAGCACCATCAAGGTGACACTGGTTGGAATTTAAACATGGCCCCAGATGTATCAATAGGAGAATTGAAAGTTGCTCTGGATCTGCTGACTAGCCAATAAAATGCAGCATTAAGTGTTGTATTGATCTTGGAATCATGGCATCAAAATCTAGTGAAACATCTTCCCAGAAGAGTGGAGGTTATTGTGGGGGTGTCCACAGACTATTCTCTATATTGTTCATGTACTCATTGTCCCTTCTTTGGAAGCCAAGCCTCCAGAGTGCCATCTCTCCACTTTACACACTGTCTCTAATCTCTGAAGCATCATCAGCACTAAGGAATCTCTTTCACTCTATCTGGAATAAAATACAGTGTTTGTTTTCCGTCCTCACTTATTGCTATTAGCACTTTAAAGCCCATATTGAGTGTGTCGACGGGAATCTCTGCGCCCTGACCCCCGTGTTCTGATCATTGTTATTTGTAGGAAATTTTATAACACACAACCAAAAACACTTCAGACCTTGTAGACCTGAAGTCTGCAAAATAACCTCCAAAACACAAGAGAAAAAAATGAAATACAAGCAATTTTTTTTCAGTTTCCCATCTTTTAAATTCACCTAAAATAAAAAGTGCTGTTTTCGACATAATTGTAGGTATGTACGGTACTTGTCTCATGTCTCCAGGATTATGCCTAGCAGCCACAGGACTACATGTCCCATCGGCCCCCTGCATAGCCAATGTCCTTCTCACATGATCACTCGCACCTGTCTTTTGTGCCTTAACAGTTACACAAGCTACAAATGGCTGAATGTATGTCTCAAGGAACATACATGTGTCTCTTATACCATAAAAGACTAGGTGTTTGTGTCTCAGGGAACATAAATGTGTTTTTAAAAACCATAAAAGAATTGGTTGCAGGAGTTAAAAAAAAACATAAGCACATGATAGTTGTCCATCTCCAGACATGCATGTACCTTGAGACATGTTCAAGGAACATGCATGTCTGGGGATGGACAACTATCACTGCAACCCAGTTGGAGTTTGAAGGACTCTCTGACTGTGTTGGTAAAATCCAATGAATCCAAAAAAGCCCAGATTGGTGGATTTCAGCAGTGATGGTTGTTCTTCTGGAACTTTGCCCATCTCCACACAGGATCTCCCGAGCTCAGTCAGAGTGACCATCAGGTTCTTGGTCAGCACTTTTACTAAAGTCGTTCTCTCTTGATTTTTCTGGGGGCAACTATCTCTTGGCAGAATCATAGTTGCATCTTCTTCCATTTGAGAATTGTGGAGGCACCTCCAAACCAGGACACTTCCACCTTCATGTTTCAGATTGGGTATAAGGTACTTTTACTGGAATGCTTTTTTTGGTTTACACCGACCATGTCTTCAGTTCTGGTGTCCAAATAATTCAATTTTTTATCATCTGTCCAAAGAACATTATTCCAGAATTTTGTTTAGGTTTTCTGGCAATCTTCAGTGTGACCTTTAGGTTTTTCTTAGAGAGCAAAGGTTTCCTCCTCCCATTAAAGTAAAACTTGTGTAGTCTCTTTCTGACTGTAGAGACATGCACTTTTTCATCAACAGTAGCAAGAGCCTGCTGTAGGTCCCATGAAGACATTTTAGGGTTTTTTATGACAACTTTTAGCATCTTGCTTGGACGGCCAGACCTGGGCATGTTGGCAGTTGTTTTAAATGTTCTTCACTTGTAGACTATTTTCTGGACAGTGGAACAGCTGATTTCAAGATCTTTTTAAATCCCTTACCAGGCTTATAAGTTGCTACAACCTCTTTCTGAAGGCCTCAGACAGCTCTTTTGATAAAGCTGAGTAAAGATGTTCTAATCATGTGTACCTGATGTGATACACCTGTGTCTGATTTTAGCATTTTCAGAGGGAATAAATGTGGGGATTTCCTCATTTCTTCTTCTTCTTCTTCTTCTTCTTCTTCTTTCGGCTGCTCCCATTAGGGGGCGCCACAGCGGATCATCCATCCCCACACCCCCCTGTCCTCTACATCTGCCTCTTTCACACCAACTACCTGCATGTCTTCCTTCACCACATCCTTAAACCTCCTCCTTGGTCTTCCTCTTTTCCTCCTTCCTGGTGGCTCCATCCTCAGCATTCTGCTACTGATATACCCCATGTCCCTCCTCTGCACATGTCAGAACCATCTCAATCTCATCTCCCTCACCTTGTTTCCAAAACGTCCTACATGCGCTGTCCCTTTAATAAACTAATTTCTAATTCTGTCCATCGTCATCACTCCCAATGAACATCTCAACATCTTCAGCTCTGCTACCTCCAGCTCCGCCTCCTGTCTTTTACTCAATGCCACTGTCTCTAATCCATAAAACATCTCAGGTCTCAGCACAGTCCTATAAACTATCCCTTTCACTCTCACAGATACTCTTCTATCACAAATCATGATATTAAATATTTATATGTTTAACACACAGACTTTCATAGGGTGTATTCATTTTTTTACATTGCTGTGATGTATGTATTCTGTATTTACTGTCCTTTCTTTACTCAGTTATAAAAAAAAAGAAAAAAAATTGCTAAAGATTTGATTTACTGATGCGCCAAGTCTCTAATCAGACACCAAAATCCACCATGATGCGCACATCCAAAAATTAAAAGCGTCTGTGTGGAAACATCGTAAAGATTTACGGCAACTGAAACACCATCATTACTATAATCACTTCATAGTACACTTCAAGGCTCTTCTCTGTTCTGGCACCGAGGTGGTGGGATGAACTTCCCCTAGATGTCCGTACAGCGGAATCCCTGATTATCTTTAAGCGACGACTGAAGACCTACTTCTTCCTGAAATACCTAAATTAGCACTTTCCAAGTTTGTAGAATTTAATTTATAGTTATATTGAGTTTGTAATCTGGTGTAGCAGTGTAGATTTATTCATTACTAGAGATTTAAAGCACGTTTGTACGTCGCTCTGGATAAGGACGTCTGCTAAACGCCGCAAATGTAAATGTAAACTATAAAACATTTACAAGAATATTTTGTCCTTATGCTCTATGTTGAGTTTGGTTTCACTAATAATATACATACATTTAATTAAAGTATTACAAACTTTAAAAGTATTAATTTATGGTACATTTATAACATATAAATGTGTGAATACGTTGCGATTAATCGAGTCAACTGGAGACAATCGTGCGATTAATCGCGATTAAATACTCAATTCTGTTGAAGTTTTATGTTTTTTGGACTGAAACTAAATGAAACTTCTGTCCTTTCATTAAAATAATGGTTTTATTTTATTTTAAAAATAAGTACATATACTTTTTTACATTTTCATTTATAACAATTAATTTTTTTTTACCTATTTACCATTTAATAGGATATTTTCTGTCTCTTTTCTCACAATCGTCTTAAACATGAAAAACTCATTTCCTTTTTAAAGGTCAATAATACGTACTCATCCTCTCTTGGGCTCCTTGTTTGAGCTCCAGAGCAGGGAACATCGCCTCCTGCTGCCCAGGATGAACCTGCAGGCACTAAAACTATATACACTTCATTAAATATGTGTAAAATACATGTGTAGATTTGGCAGGTTCTGTCTTTATTGTATATGCAGCTGAGATCAACTATAACGTGTCGTCAAGACAACATTCTGTAGATAGAGTTATAGTCAAAAGTATTGGGACACCCCAATATGGATGCTGGTGCGTGAAATTATTTTTCAGTTGAACAAAGCGAGCACCATGAGGATATGGTTCGAAGTGGAAGATCTCCTGCTAGAGAGTTTCAACTCTGTTAAAAACCTTTGGGATGAAAATGGCAACCTAGACCTCCTCATCTCACCCTCATCCCCCCCCCCCCCCCCTTTTTTTTTTTTTTTTTTTTATGAGCAAAAAAATTTGCAAAATCTTCTCAGACGAGTGGAGATTATTATGGACTAAATGTGGAATGGGATTTTTTAAAAACAAGCACATACCAATCCTATAGTCAGGTGCCTGCAAACTTTTGATCATATATCCTAGTTTAAAACTGGATCATTTACACCAGTCATGAGGTGCTACTTTTTCATTAATTTATTCATGAAAGATTGAACACATCGTCTTCTCTGTCATTTTCCTCCGTTCGGTGCTTTAAGAGCAGCACTTTAAGAGTAATTAGCCACATTTTTGCATGTTGTAGTAAATGTATGAATCGGGAAAAACAAAAAGGACGGTTGATGAGACGGAGCCGAAAAGCCGATCTTGTGTTTGATGAATGCGTGTGACTAGAATATGAGATACTTTTTGGATATGAAAGGTTTTCTATAGCTCAGGTTGGACCCGCGGTGCTGTAGATTACAGCGAAAAAGAGTTTTTAAAAAGAGAGTTTTTTTTCCGGCTAAATCTCTGCGTTGTTCTATTTGTCAGCGACGACACTTCAATACGTTTACACCTGGAGTCTGCCTGAACTCTCACCAAAGTGAAATGAATTCGCCGTCACACACTATATCAATTATCGACGTCTCCGAGCTCTTTTTTTATTTTTATTTTTATTTTTACTTCTTGGGAAAACAGTACACCGCATACTGCTCTCCGAGCCTGCAGATGAGAAGCGTTTCAGTAAACAGGAGAAGCAGAGAGCAGATTCAAAGACTTTTCCTTCACTGAGTTTGAAAC
Source organism: Silurus asotus (assembly GCA_024362625.1). Lineage (NCBI taxonomy): Eukaryota > Metazoa > Chordata > Actinopteri > Siluriformes > Siluridae > Silurus > Silurus asotus. The sequence goes on along the minus strand of MU568337.1, from coordinate 973,629 downwards.
CTAGCAGATATTTTACAGTTAGATAAAAAAAACAACGTTGCACTCATAATAACACTGTCTGATCTCCCTGGGAGAGAACATCACCATCACCACCACCACCACCACCATCACCACCACCACCATCACCACAACCACCACCACCACCACCACTACCATCACCACCACCAAAATCACCACCACCATCACCACCACTATCACCACCATCATCACCACCACCACCATCACCTGACATTAGCATTTGCTCCTTTCTGGATATTTAGTCTTCATTTCCTGTTAAGAATAAATTTACCTTTATAAATTTAAATCGAAATGAATCTAAAAAGAATTCTATAATAACGACCTCCACTCTTCTGGGAAGATGTTCATCCAGGTTTTGTGGAGATTGGTACTAGTAAACACTAAACAAAAGGGTGTTAGTAAAGTCATGTACTGATGGAGGTGAGAAGGTGAGGAAGTCTGGGGTGCAGTCAGCGTTCGCATTCATCCCAATAGGGTTGGAGCTCTATAGCAGTAGATCTTCCACTCAAACCCATGAAAAGCAGATCTTCCTGCTGGAACAGGTTTGGTTCTTCTAGTTCAATTAAAGGGAAAATTTCATGCTCCTTCATTTAACACTAGACGTCCTGTACAATTGCGTGCTTCCAAGTTTGTGGGAACAATTTCGCGAAGGATGGGTGTCCCAATACTTTTGGCTGTATTGTTTACGTTTCCTAAAATTCGAAACGGAATAAACAGTTTGACCTTATGTGTGTTTAAGATAATATACGATTTTTTATACTCTTATTGTGTGTATATATATATAATTATTCAGGGCTTAATCAGGGTTGTATTCTGAGCCCCCTGCTGTTCTCACATCACACAGGACCTGTCTGGTCCTGTCACAGCAACACCCTGGTGAAGAAGCCTGGCAGTGTCTGTATTATCTGAGACACTTAAGGGACATTAAACTTCCCTCTCAGGTGCTAAAGACTTTTTACACCTCCACCATTGAGAGCGTTCTGACATGTAGTATCACTGGTTGGGGAACAGCACCATGCAGGACAGACGAGTTCTCCAGAAAGTGGTCCGGTCAGCCAAGCGTACCATCCGCACCGAACTCCCCGACCTGAAGGACATCTACAGTACTAGGTGCCGGCACCAGAGCCAGGAAGATTGTGAAGGACCTCAGCCATCCTCTCAGGCCATTCGGAGTTTAAACCAGGAGACACCCAGGAACTTTGGGAAAAAATAAAAATTTAATTTCCAACTGTTACAAATCACGAAAGTGGAGACATCCATAAAACCTCCTCTTCACCGTTACAATGATTCTTCCGTCCATTTTGGTTTATAAACACTGTTACTACAGAAACAATAAAAACTCAAACGTTGTCTTCAAATAAACAATAGACACTGAATATGGAACAACATCTGCAGTCCTGAACATCTTTAACATCTTTACCATTAACATCGAGCTGAAAAACTACTTCCTTGTAAAGGAAGTTGTAAAACACAGAGACGCGACAGTTCGGCGCCTGAAGCTCACTCACGAGTTTCACCTGAAGAACTTAATGTTTAATTATCGCCAAAAAAACAACCGCTTTCAGGTGTTTCATAAAATCTCCACACTGATCAGGGGGGCGAGGAATCCAGACGCCAGCAGACTTTTAAAGTGTGATGTTTTTATCTACTCACAAGTATGTTTCACAGTGCACACACTCCCAGAGCACCATCTGGGTTAGTCGTCCATCCACCCATCCATCCATCCATCCATCCATCCATCCATCCATCTATCTATCTATCTATCAATCTATCAATTTATCAATTTATCCGTCTGTCTGTCTGTCTGTCTGTCTGTCTGGTTGTCTGGTTGTCTGTCTGTCTGTTTGTCTGTCTGTCTGTCTGTCTGGTTGTTTGTCTGTCTGTCTGTCTGGTTGTCTGTCTGTCTGTCTGGTTGTTTGTTTGTCTGTCTGTCTGTCTGGTTGTCTGTCTGTCTGTCTAGCTATAAAAATAAACTGATTTGATTTGATTTTGAAAGAAAGAAACAGCACATAAGAAAGATGGAAAAAAGGGGCCGATCTTCCACTCTAACCCGTGAAAAACAGATCTTCATGCTGGAGCAGGTTCGGGTCTCCTGGTTCAAGTGAAGGCAAAATTTCATGCAGCATCCAAAGACGTCCTGTTCAATTGTGTGCCTAAAAATTTGTGGTAACAATTTGGGCGAAAAGAACCACATCTAGATAGAGAGGGCGTGTGTCCCAATACTTTTGGCCAGACTGTGTATGTGGCGTCAGGAATGAAGTTATGTAATGGACGTATTGGAGACAGTGATAAAGTGAGCGATTTAGCATCTGCTGCTGTCTGTGGAATCTCGGTTTCACATGTTACTCTCTGTTCCTCATAACCTTGTATTTCTAGACCTCCAGAGTGTAGGATTTGATCTCCTCACTGCGAGTGTGTTAATCCGCCGATTTCACAGTCATGTGGACCTGAAAGTCTCAATAAAGCCTGCATTCTCCTCCACCCTGTCACTCGGCATCGGCAAAAAAGATGGGTGTCTAGTTTTACATGTTAGATGAATCCTGGATAAGACAGAAATATAAAAAAAGAATGATTGATGAATAATGAATAATAAAAAGCCACTTTTTGTGGAAGGCCATCAGGGCCAGCAAGGTCTCCTCTGTTTTCCTCGACTGAAACTTTTATACTTTTGCGATTTCTTTCCTGTAGAATTTGTACCAAAACACACAATTTATTCTCAAACACAATTTATGCATTCTCATACTTTTAGTTATCCTATACTTAATACTTATACTTATTTTATTTATTTCCTTTATTTTTTTATCCTTATATTCTATTTTATATTTTTCGTGTTTACAAGTTGGACAGTCGCAAAACGCATTTCACTGCATGTCGTACTCTGTACAAATGTGACTGTGACAAATAACATTGGAATTTGATGCACAAATGCACAGAAAAAAAAGAAAAAAGCACAGAAATGCATTTGATGAGGTGCAGCTGTGGCTACAGTGAAAGGAGACGTGTTGACTTGTGTTCATTTGGTTTCGTGCGCGATGGCATTCGTTCTCACTGTATGTGATTCTACTGCGTTTCTCTGTAATATTAACGGTTGTGGCGTCATGATGAAATTAAGAGGTGGGCTGATTCAGATAGGGCACCATTGAAGACCTCATTAGTATGTGATTTAAAACGAGTGATGAATTTATTACATTTTATACCGTCTTTGAGCGTTTTTCAGGTTATTTGGTGTAACTTCGTTCTAGCCTGGGTAGAAATAAAAACAATATTTAAAGATTAGGTCTTTCTAAAATGCCTGACCTTTAGATAAGAAAAAAAAAAAGAATCAATCCAGATGTCTCTGTGGAACTTTTTTCATGGTAAGAAACTAGAATTCACTGAAAACGGTTTTGTCAGTAGGGCTTCATGTTAACGCAGGAGAACGTATAGTAAGAAGGTTCTGAGCACTTATTGTCAGAATCTTATTGCAGAAACATGACTGTGTATAAACTCCTCGATGTCTCATAGCAGAGCTACGTTGCTAAGGTCATTACATGATCCATTATTGATAGATGATCCCTTAGTGCTTAATAGTTTGATCCCTGTGCCTGGGATCAGTCAAGCCCATTAGACAGAATTCAGTAAAGCAGATTGAATACTTGTTTGGGTTTGAGTCACTGATTGAAGGGGACTGATTTAGGGAGAGCACCTGGTTTGCAGAATGGTGAAAAATTGTGGTCAATAGGGTTAAGGTCAAAGCTCTAGAATAGGAGATCTTTCACTCATTTGGCAGACTTCCTTATACTGAGTGACTTACATTCATCTCATTTTAAACCTGTGCGAATATTGGACTTGCTCAGGGGCCCAGGAGTGCCAGCTTGACCTTTAGATCCAAAGTCTAGTGACTTAAGAACTGCACCATTACTTGGTTACATGGGTTGGAGCACCAACTCCCCACTTCAGCATATGTAAAAAATATCTCAAAAAATGTGACACCTGAAAAAAAGATATGTTTTTGAATCACTTTTACTTCCTATTTACGGTTATAACAACCTCCACTCTTCTGGGAAGATGTTCTAGATTTCGGAGTGTGCTTGTGGAGATTTGTTGTCCTCAATCAGCCTCAAGGCTTGTGTTAGTAAAGTCAGGTACTGGTGTAGGTGTGGTGAGGAGGCCTGGGGTGCAGTCAGTGCTCCAGTTTTATCATACACAACCGAACCACATATGGCTAGGGAACTCAGGTGTCCCAATACTTTTGATGTACAGTGTATGTATCTAATGTGTATAAAAAAATGATTTGATCTCACACGAATGAAGTAAGAATGTACTAATGGAAAATCGAGGAAGCACCAGAAGGGCAGCGATTCCACAGGCCCAGAAATTCAAATTCAGTTCACCACAACTGCCAATCATTCCAGGTTTCTATGTCGATTGGATTATCTACCATCTATTTAGAGACAACAGAAGACTTGTAGCAGCATAGGATGAGGCATGGATCTTCTCAATCTTCTCAAGAATTTTTACATTCAAGTTTCCTTCTCGGTCTCCATAATGTGGTACCTGAGTGACGGTCGGTTTAGACTGCATGTCTGATCTCTGGCCTTGGTGCTGATTTGTGTAAGGACCATATATACACTATATGGCAAAAGTATCAGGACACCTGACCTTTCCTGCCATATGGTTGTTCTCCAAACTGTTACCACAAAACTGGAGGCACACAATTGTACAGGAAGTCCTTGGATGGGGTTTAATACAATGTTGTGTACACATAAACTTGGAAACCAAACCTCCTCAGTCCAAATGCTCCTGCGCACAATGCCAGCTGCATGAATATATATATGGCTTGCATGGTTTGGAGAGGAAGATCTTGAGAGATCTGACCTCATCCCTACTAAAAAACTTTGGGATGAATGTAAATGCTGACTGCACCCCAGGTTTCCTCACCTCACCTACATCACTACCTGCCTTTACTAACACTCGTGTGTCTAAATGAACACAAACATGCACAAAAATCTAGTGGATCATCTTCCCAGAAGAGTGGAAGGATTTATTAGAGAAAATTGGGACTTAATGTAGAATCTAATGCCCAAAAAGCACAAAGCGTACTTATGATCAGGTGTCCGCAAACTTTTGACAATGTAGTCTGTGAGTGTGTGTATATATTAGTCTCAGTTTGCTCACTATAAATACTGTACATTGTGATTTCTCTCTCACACACACACACACACACACACACACCACTGTCTGAATGTTTAATGTATTTGAACAACCTGAGAAAATTTACAGATTTATTATAAATTCATAAACACTAAATATAAAAAAGTGCCACCTGGATGTTATTAAATCTTCAGCGAAAGCCAGAAAGCCTCTCTCTCTCTCTCTCTCTCTCTCTCTCTCTCTCTCTCTCTCTCTCTCATTGTGTCCTCCTATCCACCTCTTTTCAATTGCATCCCTGGCTCCCATCCAGCTCGTAGTGTATTCCAGCGTAGCCCAATGGACTGTCGTCTGGCAGAAGATCCAATTAAATTCCAAATCAATTTCATTCAGCGGATTTCACTTTGCAAGGCCGTGTCTTTGTGGGAAAATAAGTTACACATGCTCTGAAAGCAAAAAACAGAAGATAAGACCTGACGAAGATCTGCAGAAGAACAGCACAAAGATCGCAATAAAGGTTTCCTTTACAAGCTACAATGAGCAGATTTTGTTCTGTCCCTGTTTTATCAAATCGGTAGCGTAAGAAGAAGCCAGAATGGCGTAATGAAGCGAGAGAACGAGAGACTCCTGACTCAATCACACAATCTTTACACGCTGGTCTACTTGTAGCCAAATCTCCATCAATACAGCTTTCTTCACTCCTCATTTCAGTCCATTTAAATAAAAGAAGATCCACAGTGAGCGATGAATAAATGACGTGTAGAAGATACTCCAACTGATGTGATTTGTGGTGAGAGTAGGGAGCAGGTTGAGAAGAGCCTGGAGAGGTGGAGGTACACGCTGGAGAGAAGGGGAATGAAAGTCAATAGGAGTAAGACAGAGTACATGTGTGTGAATGAGAGGGAGGCAGTGAAGGGGTGCGGTTGCAGAGAGAAAAGGTGGAGAAGGTGGAGGAGTTCAGGTACCTGGGATCAACAGTGCAAAGTAATGGAGAGTGTGTTAGAGAAGTGAAGAAACGAGTGCAGGCAGGGTGGAGTGGGTGGAGAAGAGTGATAGCAGGAGTGATTTGTGATAGAAGAGTATCTGTGAGAGTGAAAGGGGAAAGTTTATAGGACTGTGGTGAGACCTGAGATGTTGTATGGATTAGAGACAGTGGCATTGAGTAAAAGACAGGAGGTGGAGCTGGAGGTAGCAGAGCTGAAGATGTTGAGATGTTGGTTGGGAATGACGACGATGGACAGGATTAGAAATGAGTTTATTAGAGGGACAGCACATGTAGGACGTTTTGGAGACAAGGTGAGGGAGGTGAGATTGAGATGTTTGGACATGTGCAGAGGAGGGACATGGGGTATATCAGTAGGAGAATGCTGAGGATGGAGCCAACAGAAAGGAGGAAAAGAGGAAGACCAAGGAGGAGGTTTATGGATGTGCTGAAATGAATGTGGTACTTGATATTGTGGAGATTCGTGTGAGATTTGTTCAGCCACAAGGGTGTTACTAAAGTCTCATAGGTGAAGAATTGAGAAGGTCTGGGGTGCCATCAGCGTGACAAATACAGTAGGTTTGGAGCTCTATAACAGAAGATATTTCACTACAGTCCATGAAAAGCCTATTTTTATGGAGGTCTGGGTGTTGAAGTTCACTTGAAGGAAAAATTTCTAGTGTAGTTAAAAAAAAGACAAGGAGACATAAATCTCAAACTAGTTGTTTTTAATAATAATGAAAGAAATCGCAGATTCAGACGGCGAGCGCACGCAACAAACGACCTTCGATTCGACTGCATTTCGCTTGCAGCTGTTTCTCCATCACTGGTGTCCGTCTTCATCTTTCTTTCTTGTGAGTTTAATGCATTTGTTCTCCGCCCATCCACCAGTGCAGTAGTTTCCAAGGCGTGATTTTTTGCCCCTTGCATTATTTTTTATTTATTTTTATTGTTTAAAATGTAGTTAAGGGCACTACTTAAAAAAACAAAAAACAACAAAAAAAAACAGATTCTAAATTTAAAAGTACAAGTACACAAGAAACAGTAGATTTACACAATCTGGTAGTTTTACAGACTCTGGTAGTTTTACAGAATACGGTAGTTTTGCTAATTCTAGTAGTTTTACAGAATCTGGTAGTTTTACTGAGTCTGGTAGTTTTACAGTCTGGTAGTTTTACAGATTCCGGTAGTTTTGCAGTCGCATGTAGGACGTTTTGGAGACAAGGTGAGGGAGGTGAGATTGAGATGGTTTGGACATGTGCAGAGGAGGAACATGGGGTATATCAGTAGGAGAATGCTGAGGATGGAGCCAACAGAAAGGAGGAAAAGAGGAAGACCAAGGAGGAGGTTTATGGATGTGGTGAAGTGAATGTGGTACTTGATATTGTGGAGATTCGTGTGAGATTTGTTCAGCCACAAGGGTGTTACTAAAGTCTCATAGGTGAAGAATTGAGAAGGTCTGGGGTGCCATCAGCGTGACAAATACAGTAGGTTTGGAGCTCTATAACAGAAGATATTTCACTTCAGTCCATGAAAAGCCTATTTACAGATTTCGGTAGTTTTGCAGTCTGGTAGTTTTACAGATTCCGGTAGTTTTGCAGTCTGGTAGTTGTAGCACTGCAAACTACAATATTTTTATTATTATTTTTTTTTTAATATATTAAGTTAGATTTATATACTGCATGTAGTTTTTTGTCTTGTTGTTAAGATTTTTTGCTGCAATATTGTTGCTTTGTTTTGGTTGCACTGCTTGTAGTTTGTATGTTCTATGCTTCATAACCTCACGTCATGTTCTTGGTCTGTGTTTTTTTTACGTCTTTCGCTGTTGTTTTGTTAACACATTGTTTACAGAACGAGCATTCTCCCAGTCTTCTGAATAAAGACATTTTTTTTTTTTTTAAGAATCTGAAAAAAGTCAGGTGTTCAGGCCAGGAGTTCTGCAGATATTTATTGAAATGCGTCTCTTTTTTGGGGGGTTAGAAATACGAGCAAACAGTCTCCTCATCTTATGGCTCGTTGCTCATTAACGTGTGTGCCGTGTGTCACGTTGCTAGGGAACCTAATGATTTTCTGGAGGTTTGAACAGTGGACGGTGAGCACGAGCTGCACGAAGCTGCATTATGACTCAACATCAAAGTCTACAGATAAACACAGAAAGGGACTGAATTCAATGTAAATTAACTGAGGGGGAAAAAACAATAGCTACCAGTGTTTAAGCAGGATATAATGAGTAGGAAGTGACTGCAGTCTGCAGGAAGGGAAAAAATAAAAGGTCATGTGTAAAAGGACAAAAAAAAAAAAGATTTCTCGTTCTTTTTTTTTTTTCCAGCAATTATGGAGGAAAGTAAAGAAGTCCAGTCATTTTATTATTTTTTTTAAGTTAACTACATTAAAGGCATGTGTAGGACATTGAAGAACAATGCAAGACTGTCTGGCAGGACCTGAGTTTTAGTGTCCTGAGTCTAATTAATAATAATAATAATAATAATCATAAGAAGAAGAAGAAGAAGACGAAGAAGAAGAAGAAGAAGAAGAGGAAGAAGAAAAAGAAGAAGAAGATAATAGTATGAGTAAAATAGGAAAAAAAGAAACAGCTGAAGATAATCCACATTAATAGCTAATCATCCTGGTGGCTGTTCCTCCACTTCAAGAATGCAGGTCATAGAGTCCAGAACACTAGTGTGAAGGTCAATTTAACAAAATCTCGAACATCTTCCCTGAAGAGTGGAAGTAATTATCACATTACAAAGGGAATAATTGTGGAATGGGATGTTTAAAAAGCACCTCTTCTGCTCAGGTGTCCACAACCCAGGTGTCCATTTAGTGTCTGTCAGAGGTGTAAAGAACTGAAAATTATATTTAAATAAAGTATGGATGCCTTACCACATAAAAAGGCAACAATTTCTATATGACGTGATTGACTAATTTGATTTGGCCAATATTTTGTTCCAACTTCAACAAAAGCTGGTTTGTAAAGATTTTTCGAATTGATTTGAGTTATTTTTTGGCTGAAAATAAGGCCACCGGCCCTAATAACATCTTCAACAGAGGAGCATAATGAAATATGTAACATTCTTCATATATTTGATACTCGATAAAACTATAAAGTAGGCAGAAAATTATTTAAGCACAGTAAAGAAGTGAAATTAAATCAAATACTTCACCACTGGTGAATGGTGAATTTCTTGATTTCCTGTTTCTGAACCCGATCCAGAGTGACCTTCTTTGGAAATTGATAATGAGGTCTGTGGCACTTTGGTAATCAGAGATGGAGAATTTTGACAGAACAAAGCTTTGAAATGTGTTTTTTTTTTTTTTCTCCATAGCATTTCCAGGAGTGTACCTAATAAATCACCACACACACACAAACACAGAACCCCCCCCCCTACACACCCGCACAATCTTCTCGTTGTCTTCTTGTTCTCAAGCAGATGATGCAATATGCCCCACTTTGACCCAAACTGTGTTCCTTGTTCACAGCCAGCGCTTGACCTCAGACTCACTGCCATGGAGGACTTTCATAAGATGTATTCTGCACACTGGACAGATCCACACACAAACTTATTCAACTCTATTAGCAGCATGGTGAGCAGGAAATTGGCAACAACTGATGCATCTGGAAGAATTGAGTTAGACTCAGGTTTGCTACGCTGCAGCAGATCTGACACGAAACAACATGGAGGCAACTTTGCCTAGTTGGATTCTTTTACCCTCGTTCGACTCGGTAAGAAATACCGGTGGAAATGTACGCCATAAAAATGGGTTTTATAAAATGAAGATAAGGGTGAAATATCAATCCCGGTACTTTCTATTCTGCTTCAAATCCTCTGAGGTCATTCATAGTAAAAATATTTGAAAGATAAAAAATAAATATGTAATATTATTTATTTAATCATTATAGAACTTAAATGCTGTTTTTTTTTAGGGAAATATCCTGAACTTTGTCTTGGTCCTGCCATTCTTCATGTTTCATTTTAATGTAATTTTTTTTCAAACACAAACAAAGCTCATAGACCATTGTTTCTTGATGATGTCATTAGTTGATTCCCAAAAGATAGATTATGGTTCTGCTCTTGGAATATGAGTCTACTATTAAAGCCCTAGTTGCAAACGTGCAAAAACCAATTTGATCTCATATTATTAACAGAGGAAATTGCCATGGATTTCTGAATAGAGCATGCACGTACAATATGCATTGAGGCATGTGTATGCAGGAGACTAGAAACTTGACCCCAATGACATGCCACAATCAATCTTGACCCTGACAACATACCCAATCAAGCTTGACCCCGACAACATACTTAATCAAGCTTGACCCCGACAACATACTCAATCAAGCTTGACCCCGACAACATACTCAATCAAGCTTGACCCCGACAACATACTCAATCAAGCTTGACCCCAACAACATACCCAATCAAGCTTGACTCCAACGACACACTACAATCAAACTTGACCCCAACAACACACCTTAGCAAGCCTGACACCGATGACATACCCGATCAAGCTTGACACCAACAACACTGCAGTCCAAGCTTGATCTCAACAACAAATTCCACTAAGCTTGACCCCAACAACACATCTGAACCAAGCTTGACCCCAACAACAAACCCCAAACTAGCTTGACCCCAAGATTTCTGAATAGAGCATGCACGTACAATATGCATTGAGGCATGTGTATGCAGGAGACTAGAAACTTGACCCCAATGACATGCCACAATCAAGCTTGACCCCAACAACAACATACCCAATCAAGCTTGACCCCGACAACATACTCAATCAAGCTTGACCCCAACAACATACCCAATCAAGCTTGACTCCAACGACACACTACAATCAAACTTGACCCCAACAACACACCTTAGCAAGCCTGACACCGACGACATACCCGATCAAGCTTGACACCAACAACACTGCAGTCCAAGCTTGATCTCAACAACAAATTCCACTAAGCTTGAACCCAACAACACATCTGAACCAAGCTTGACCCCAACAACAAACCCCAAACTAGCTTGACCCCAACAACATACCTCAATGAAGCTTGACCCCAATGACACACCTAAGCAAGCTTGAACCTGACAATATACCAATCAAGCTTGACCCCAACAACATACTGTAATCAAGCTTGACCCCAACAACAACCAAGCTTGACCCCAACAATACCCCCAAAGCTTGACAGAATAGAGACCCATCACAGGCAAGCTTTACCCTAGTGACACACCCAAAAAACAAGTTTAAACCCAACAACAACCAAGCTTGATCCCAATGATGCTCCCATCCAAGCTTGACTCTAATAACAGATCCAGGCCAAGGTTAACCCAAAAGCACATCCCAACCAAGCTTGACCCCAACAACACTCCCCAAACAAGCTTGACCCCAACAACATTATCCACCAAGCTTGACAAAGATGTTTTTTACTTTTATGTACATTACAGCACAGTGAAATACTTTCTTTGCATATCCTAGCAATATTAGAAGTCAGAACACAGGGTCAGCCATTATACAGCACCCCTGAAGCACAGAGGGTTAAGGGTCTCGCTCATAGGGCCCAAGAGTGGCAGATTGACGATACTGGGGGTTGTTTGATTTCAACTGAACACCCACGGTATGTTGCAAGTGGTTGCCAAATGAATCATCAGTTCTCGGCATCCCCTTTTCTTAGGTTTTTTTTACTCCCTATCATAAAAAACTTTTCTACTTCTCTGTTTGTAGAGGTTCTTCTACAAGAAGACAATTACAGCAATTATTCGTGTATTAACCACTATCCTTTATTACTATGTTCAGACTCTGATATGGGCTCAGTGAGGGTGCTTTTTTATTACTTCAATCTTGTCATGGCTTTTTGATGTTTGCAGTTAGATCACTTGAGAGTCTAGCAGTAGAGAGAGTTATCAGTGCCTTTTTTCTAAAACACTTTTCTTGGAAAGTTAGACTTTTATTATCACAGTGTGTGTTGATGTTAGTCTTAACATGTGTTTGCTGATAGAGTATGTTGGTGAGAGTTACCCTGGACTCGTCCATGTAGGGAGCAACCGAGTATCTTTTCCCCAAAGGATTATTTGAATGTTTAACAGAATTAACTGGTCAATGTCTAATATTTTGGCGTTGTTGAGCGTAAGCTATTCTCCAACACCTAAAGTTTGCTTTTGGGCCTTTTTTTTTGTGCAAAATACTTTCTTTCGGCTTCTCCCATTAGGGGTCGCCACAGCGGATCATCCTTATTCGTGATCTGCATGTTCAATTCGGCACATATTTTTACACTGGATGCCCTTTCTCCCCATTTATCCGGGCTTGGGACCGGCACTAAGAGTGCACTGGCTTGTGCAACCCTAATGGCTGGGTTTGGTTCCCTGACCGGGGATTGAACCTGGGCCACAGCAGTGAGAGCGCTGAATCCTAACCACTAAACCACCAGGGAAGCCCTCTTTTTTTTTTTTGCCCATTTTAATCAAATATTATGATGGCAACCAAAGAACATGGAAGTTCTGGGCTATCTAAGGGGGAAGTCTTAGTTCCATGTTTAGGGTTCTGAGTTACTGATCGGAATGTCAAACGTTCAAACAAGTATTGCTAAGCTGCGACTCTTCAGTGTTTGAACAAGGCCATTAACACTCAGTGCAGTATCATAGCTAACTCTGCACTCTGACCCCCAGCTTCTTAAAACTGTTGCGTATATGATGAAAGAATTTAATGTATATGTGACAAGTAAATGCACCTATTTTATTCTATTCTTGGCGATGCAGTTGCTCCTTTTGTTGATGAGGTTTTGGAGTATTGCATATGTCACCAGACAACCCAGTTTGCTCTTGAAAAATGTATTGTGTCATGGTCAAGCAGAAGGCAGCATTTAATGCTTAATGCTTAGCTGTTTAATGGTCCTTGTGCAGAACAGAATAGGTGTTGGGTCAATTTGTATCTTCTGTGCCCATCCATGCTTGATCATGTAGCATAGACCACGCTGGTGTAAATTATTCAGGAAGATTAGAATGTCATGACCTCAAATTCATCCTCCTCAGTGACATGTTCGACTTTTATTTTCCTGATAGCATGAAAGTTTGGATTTTGGATAGTGCTTTTTTTCCTCTTTTGTAGGTGAGGTTGAATTTGTGCAACTTTAAGATCCTTTGTTGGAAACATGCTGGAGCAGTGTGCAGAGGAGTGTTCGGAATAGTAATGAGGGGGTTTATGGTCCATCTCTAGAAGGAATGTTTTTCCCACAGATGAAGTTGTAGAACTGAAAATATTTGGGCATAGGTCTATCTCATTTCCATTTCTGTGACAGTGTGAAGTATAATCCTCAGGCCCACAGATCTGTAAGCATGCTGTTCCTAAGCTATACTGTGAGGCTTCACATGTAATGGTGTCAGGTTTGCTCACAAAGAAACACTTCAGCACCAAAAGGTCATGTGATGCATCATTACAGCACGTCAAAGTGACAGGAAATGTAAACAAATATGCCAATGGTGATTAGTCATGCTTGTGAAACGCTGTAGAGTGGCTTAATCACCAGACAGTGGGGTCTCTGTAATGGCCTATATCTTGTCTGGTTCAGTTTTATTTTATGTTCCATAAACAGATAATCTACTTTTTTTTAAACCTTGCACTTGTGTGGGTTTATATTAGGTTTGACCTGCTTGCTAATATTGTGTTCCATATTGTTGGGGGAGGTGGAAGCTTAGTGGTTAAGGCTTACTGATTGGAAGGTTGGGGTATGAGTCCTGGTATCCCCAAGCTGCTGCTCTTCTTTAACCCTCTGTGTATCAGGGGTGCTATATCATGGCTGACACTGTGCTCTGAACCAAGCTTCCTAACATCACTTGGATATGCAAAGAAAGAGTTTCACAGGTGACCAGATATAAAGCACTACCACCTTCCTTCTTTTTTGTTCCAACAATGATGCTACCAAAGGTTACGGCACATGGGTAACCTGTGAAGATTTGCTGAATTGTTCAATGAAATCAATGTGGCAAATGTGGTTCACATGGAAGCTACATGGCCGAAATAAGATTTTAGCATCAACTATTGAAAAATAGTGGCCTCGGGTATTATCATTAGTATATTGGATTTCGATGATATCAGCACATGTAAGAACTATGCGATTGGTGTCAAAACCATTTTAACATTGTCACACATTGCAGAAGGGGTCTGGATAACTGGACTCTGGTTTTTTTTGCTTTAAGTACATCATGGGGAGAATACCAAGCTAGTCGTCAAACAAGTCAGCATATGCTGTACTGTAAGCTTCTGTAGGTTTAGCTTTTGTGAAGTTTAGGTATTTAAAAGGTATAGAAATAAACTTTAAAAATCTTTCTTAGTTTTTTTCTTTTCCACTATATAAAAAAAAGCTTCTTCGATTGTGATTCCAGGGCTTCCATACACCATGTCATGATTCTTCTCTTTGTTTCTCATGTCTCCGTATGTGTCAAATGTCAACTTCGAGCTCCGGTGACTTGCTTTTTTCTGTCATGCTGCTGCAAATGACTTGTTTGTTAATTATGCAGTGCTGATTAACAGTGTCAATTCCACTAGCACAAAGAGACAGTCCATCAATATGGAATGATTTCTCCCTGCTGTCTGAGTTCATTTCTGTAATCTGATTATTGGATTTGAAAATACAATTCGATGTGGATTTGAACTTGTTGAACGGTAATTAGAGGTCGGCTTTAAATTGAAACCTGAACTCAGCCTGATCAGGTATAACATTATGACCACCTGCCTAATATTGTTTCGGTCCCCCTTTTGCTGCTAAAACAGTTGTAACCTATTGATCATCAACAGCATGAACTTCTCAAAGAACTCATCTGTAGGATCGGAACACACTGACCAGCCTTTGCTCTCCACTCAATGAGCCCCGTGACCCTGTCACCGGTTCACCACTGTTTTTTTTTCTTGGACCACTTTTGATAGATACTGATCACTGCAGACCAGGAACATCACACAAGCGCTTGTTGTGGACCATTTCTCCTGCTCCTAACTTCAAGGACAAAATGTTCACTTGCTTTTGTTTGCAAACCCAAAATTGGTTTGTTGCAAACAAATACATTTTTTTACAATATGCTGTATTTCAGGATGTCATGCAGCACTCAGTTAACAAAGAAATTTCAATCAGCAGCTTCTTCAGTAAAAACACGATTACATTTACGAAAACATTGCTCGGTGAACTATCGATTCATGTGATGTCATACGTTTCTTTTGAAAACTATTTACACAAACATCTTTAGTAAAACAAAGTTGTGAAGCCGGAGAATGTGCATAAGATCCAAAGTTACTTGTTGGTGTTGTATTTCTCTGGGAACTCATGGCTGCCTTGGAGTTTTCTCCAGATTTTTGATTTACATTTATGGCTTCTATCTGAATGACGTCTTTCTTGTACCCAGAGAGATGGATGGAAAGAAGATGGTATTTTGAACAAATGCTCTTATTATTATGACAGAAAAGTGGATTGGGAAGTTGTAGCTCAATGTTTAAAATGTTGGACTTCTAATCGAAAGGTTGCGAGTTTAAATCCCACTACTGTTAAACTGTCACTGTTGCATCTTCCCAATGCTCTATATTCCCAGTGCTTTATATTCCCAATGCCATAGATTAGATTAGATTAGATTAGATTAGATTAGATTCAACTTTATTGTCATTACACATGTACAAGTACAAGCCAACGAAATGCAGTTTGGGTCTAACCAGAGTGCAACAGCAGCAAGTGCAGGATATATAGTTTTTACGTGAATTTACATAGTTAAATAAAATGAAATATAGACTATAAACAGTAAAGATGTACATGTACTATAAATGTAATATACAGATGAATATATATATGTATTGTGAACATGCTATACAGATGCCTTATACTATACACAGAGATTTACAGAAGGATGTGAACGGTGATCATAATATATTGCTATAACTATAAACAGAGAACGGATATATATAAGTTAATGGTGAGCAGCAATACAAAAAAGAGCAGTGTGCAAATGAGCAAAGGTTTGTGTAAACAGTCTGTGCAATAACAAAGTGTGAGGTGAGAAATGATCAGTGTCTTGGTGAGCATAAGTTTTTGTTCAGACAGTCCATTAGCAAAGTGACGGAGTGTGAGGTGTGGGGGGAATGTGGTAGTGTATCAGTGAGTGTCAGAGTTCACTAAAGAGAAAGCTCTAGGAAAAAAGCTGTTCTTTAGTCTGCTGGTCCTGGTCCGGAGGCACCTGTAACGCCTGCCGGAGGGCAGAAGGGTAAACAGTCTATGGGCGGGATGAGTCCTTAAGAATGCTGCGAGCTCGAAGCAGACAGCGTTCGCTGTTCTCTCCCGTTCTCTGTTGTAACTGTCCATAGTTACACCTCTAAAGGCTTGCATTCCCAGGCATGTGTTTTCTAAACATTATATTTATAATGCCTGTCCTTTCAGAGGCCGATGTACCAATAGACCTGCTTTTTTACATTTCTGAATTGGTTTTCCAGGAAAGTGGTAACTCGGTAGTTGACACTTCCGTAAGTCATGAGTTCAAATCCAAGCACCACCCAGCTAATGCTGCTGGTCCCTTGAGCAAGGCTCCTAACCATCAATCGCTCATTATATAAATGAGATGATTGTAAATTGCTTGGGATACGGAGCATCTGCCAAATGCAGTAAATAGAAAAGAATGAGGTTAATAATACTATAGCAACATTAATGATGCAAAATGGAAAATGGCTACCGCCTCCTTCAGTAATTTAGTAATTTATCAATCAATTACTGAATCAATTCAGTAATTTAGTAATGTTTATCCAAGATGATTTCACTGGTTGGATACTGGTGGGAGAAAAGGTCAAAAGGGTACACTGGTTTCACTGTGTACTGTAATGTACATGGCTGAAATAAAATTAAAAAAATCCCACTCGACAGTGTTTTAGAAAAAAAAAAAAGAAATCCTCCACACACTTTTACTAAATAATCAATATGCTTGATGCTTATCTTAGCAGAAATGATCATGTTACAGCCCTAAGAGTCGTCACTGGCAGCGCAGAGTCTAACCACGATCAGCTCTCCCATCGAATTACTCAGGATTATTGAGCCGTCATCACAGACCATGGAAGAAGGATTCACCTGTGTGTCCTGTATGATTACACAATTGATCAGTATCATCATGATGAATTGTCCTTCACGTTGCGAGGTTTGTGTTCTGACGCTTGATAAGAAACAGGTTCTTTTATCAGGTAAATGTGTGTATTCATTTTTCTTTAGTTGTCATTTTACTATTACAGTGTGTTTATCCAGGAGAATGTAAAGAAGGATCTCAAATATCAAACTAACAAACAAACAAACAAACAAATAAATGCACAAATTAACTAATGGATGAATAAATGTATGAATGAATAAATAAATGGGTGGATTAATGAATGAATAAATAAATGAATTAAGGGAAGGATAGATGGGTGGATGGATGGATGGATGGATGGGTGGGTGAAAAAATTAATAAATGACAAACAAATAAACGGATTAATAAATTAATGAATTACAAACAATTAAATAAATGGATGAGTATATATATATATATATATATATATATATATAAAATAAATATTTAAATAAACAGATTATTGGTAAAAATGAATGAACAAAAAAAAACATGGATGGATGGGTAAATTAATAAATTCATGAAAACAAATAAAATTAATAAATAAATGGATGATTGAATAAATAAATGAGCAAATGTCTGGAAAAAAAAAGGATAATTTAATGAATACTTTGATGGATGAATAAATACACACAAAAATAAATTAATTCTACATACAGTATGAATTATAACTGTCTACCTCCAATTCAGCTCTAATCAGACTGAGCTGTAATACTGTATTGATCAGAAACACTCTTGTTTGTTGCATTCGGACTTAAAAATAGAGAACAACCACAGTCCTGTTGTAAAACTGTTCCAGCAGAAACAGTTCAGGGTTTGCCCTGTTTTTCACACTGCTGTAATCTCTCTTCTTCTTCTCCCTCAAAGAACACATGGAGTTCCTCAGTGTTTTCGTAATGTCTCAGAAGCATTGTTGGCTGTGTATGGAGCAGTCACTGGAGCAAGTTTTCAAGAGCGGCGAGCATAAAAAAACCCCTGTTAACAAACCTGCCCTTTTAATGGAGCGTAATTTCTTTTCTGAACACTATAAAGCACTTCAAAGCCTGTAGTGACATGAATTACTTGCTGCTGTTTGCATTTAATACAATAATGTGTCCTTTTATTTAAAAATAACACCAGGTTTTAACACATTTCTGCGAGTTGTCGTGTAATGAATGGGATGCAGATGCAAGTCCAAAAATATTTCATAAAGTTCACGCATGCAATACAAACACAACAAAGCAAAACGCAAACTAACAGTAAAAGAAGGAGCAAAATATTAAACGGGGAACAAGGGTACAAAAACAAGCGTGGACCAAAAAAGGTTAGAGAGGTTTAGTGACAATCTATACAAAGCAAAATAAACCTACTAAGGAAGGTTTATTTTAAGTAGCTGGGTCGTTATACTGAGGCCAAATGGTTCAATTCGGATTACTCAAAACAGATGTTTTTAAACAGGTCTTTTAAAATAAATAAATTAATAAATAAAACAGTACTTGAACAGTATCCAATCCATCCTACCCAGATGCTGTTATTCAATAATTTATACATGTGAGCTGTTAATGGTTATGGTCTTTGCTCAAGAACTCAATAGTTGTAACATGATGGGGATGGGATTTAAGTCAAGTCAAGTCAAGTCAAGTCAAGTTTATTTGTATAGCCCTTTTCACAACAGACATTGTCTCAAAGCAGCTTTACAGAATTTAACAGTGAAGGTGAACGGTGTGTATTTATCCCTGATGAACAGCCATGGTGGCTATGGCAAGGAAAAACTCTCTTAGAAATGTATGAGGAAGAAACCTTGAGAAAAACCAAACTCAAAAGGGGAACCCATCCTCATTTGGGTGACAACAAGAGTGTGATTATAAAACTTTCAACAATACAGAACACCGGAGAGTGAGTTCACGCTAGTTCTTGACTTAGCAATGGTAGCTAAATGGTTAAGGCTGTGGGGGGCTAATCAGAAGATTCTTAAGATGCAGGAATTAATGAAGGTGCCACATTTGATTCCACTTGTCTAATTAGTTGAGATTGTTTTACAAGGTAAAATAAAATAAAAACCTGCACCGACACTGGTCCTTTTCCAGATAAGTTTGGACCAGGGTCCACATTATGACCATCTATTTTTAGGTATTTAAGCTAAAAAATAAATGCTGACTGCACCCCATGCCTCCACACCACACCTACATCAGTGTTTGATTTTGCTAACACACTTTTGGCTGAATGAACACAGTATCTTGTAGAACATCTCCCCGGATGAGTAAACTAGAGCAACCGTTTAAGACAATGTAGTATACCATGCTGTGTGATGGGGCAGGGTGGGGTTATTCTGCAATAATTGTCAGAGGCATGTCCTCCATATCGATTGCTCCGAGTGAAGTCAGAATGTTGGATGAAGCTGTTGATCAGTTATTTTACATCCGGGTTGTTCAAGAGTCCCACAAACCCAAACCTCTCAAAGTCAGAAAGCAAGATGGCAAGAAAGCAGTGGTGGACGATGTACACAAACCGTGAGTAAACATAAAGATCCACTCAGTAAAATGTGACTCCAGTAAAAGTCCAACATTTTTTGCCTTCAAATGTACTTAAGTATTTAAAGTTCTATGATTTATTATGTCTATAATGTTCATATCATTTTTGTCAAAGACTCTTTACTTAATCAGCTCCTAGCACACCGATCTATTAATAGAATGATATTAATGAGTCAACCACTGATTGATATATATTACAATTTCAGGAGTTAATCAATCATTCATTTCTCTCCAAATGTTCTGCTTGCTGTTGAACTGATGCTGAACTGTATGTTGGTGCTCAGTAGATACACCAAGTACCAATCAATTTTATAACAAGTTGGTGTGTTTGACCAGCTTTATATCCTTATTCTTATAAATAAAAAGGAAAGACTGATTTCACAAAATATTTGAGTTTCAAATGTAGTGAAGTTAATAAAAGTCTCCCTAAATGGAAATACTTCAGTAAAGTACAGATACATGAAAAAGCTACTTAAGTACAGTAACGAATTACATTTATTTCCTTGCTGTCCACCACTGCAAGAGACTATAAATGAAGGGTATTTTATGCAATATAATAGTCTTTAAGCATAATTATTTCATCATTTACAAACTCTAAATCACCCATTTTTTTTTTATTCTAAATTCTAACCCCATTTCAGATTCACATCACTTGCAAAGTTGCAAAGCATACTGTTGAATATGAATATAAATGGACACTGAAGTAGGTCACTGTTTCCTCTCTATTTAACATATTTTCTGTTCAAATATAGAATATATACAGTATGAATGTTTTTTATCTAAAACATCGGTAGATCCAGAGCAAGCGCCAAGTTTCTGTTTTCACTTCCTGTTGTCACCCCAGGCTGCAGCAACTCCTCCATCACAACTTTTTAATAAAACAGTCCTCGTGTTGAACTTCTCCCTCCATTTCCTCGGGCGTTCAGGACCAGTCCAGCGTGTTATCAATGTTATTCTCCACACTCCGGTGTCTTATTGATGTTTATTGTTTATGGCAACAATAAATGGACTGAAGCGCAGTGTATTATTGGTGCGTTTATTGCTACGTATTACTCGAGCCATCACTCTGCCGTTATCGCCGTGCTGACGCGGACTTGGCATGCCGACGAAACCGCACCTGTCTCGACATGTTTCACTAATTCAATTTTAGATTTCATACCTGCAATAAACAACTTTATCGATATATTAATTACTGTTTGTGGGATGCCAGTGACCATGCAGTGATGTTTATGGGACAGTTTCCTGGTTTAACAGCTCACAATGAATGATGTAGTCTGCATGGTGTATTTATTATTAATATTATTATAAGAATTAGGGATGTGGAAACTTCAAAAGGTTGGGAATTAGAATCCAGGCCACAACAAATTGACACTCTGGACCCCTGAGCAAGGCCCTTAATCCTTTAGCTGCTTAGTTAAATGAATGGGGTAAATGTAAGTGGCTCTCCAAAAGGGCATCTGCAAAATGCAATGAATGTAAATGTAAGCGTTCACATCTTGGGTAGAAATTATTTATTTTTTTATTAGGATCAATTACATTCCTGAAGACTCCACTGCTGGATTATACCTTAATTTTACAAAATTGTGGTTTGAATTATAAACTCATGGTAAAGATTTTATTGAAATAAAATGCTTTCTTATCCAAACTTGAACCACGTTCTGCAGTTTGATTACTGGTTAAATCTTCTCTTTGGCACTTTTAGTTGTGGTTCCCTTTCAGAAACTCGAGCTGCATCAACAACGCTTTGGAAACACTTCGGCATTGTCCACGCCCTGAAACACTTGGGTAATCCGTCATCTGTCACCGGCAGGGTGACGTCATGACCAGGAAGC
This sequence comes from Silurus asotus, assembly GCA_024362625.1. Taxonomy (NCBI): domain Eukaryota; kingdom Metazoa; phylum Chordata; class Actinopteri; order Siluriformes; family Siluridae; genus Silurus; species Silurus asotus. Next base: position 952,052 of record MU568337.1, on the reverse strand, counting down.
TATAAAAAGCACATGGATTGAAGCCAATGCTAGTTTCTGTTTGTTCATAAAGTGCTTTGTGTGTATTGTCTGTCCATATTCTTTGTCCAATATATGTGTGATCCTCCTTGCCCCCGATATATTACAGGGGGATACACACAGCCTATGTGTGGCTTGCCTGGAAGTGGAACATGCTGAGTCGGTTCTTGAGGGAGCCGACTGTGCACATTGTGCTCACATATCAATGCGAATGCTCCTCTCCTGGTGGGCACTCTTTAAGGAGTGGTTCTGGCCCCGCTCACTCTGAGACGGACCAGCACAATAGTTCCTAGAGTTCACAAATGGACCTTGCAGAGGGTTTTGAGACAGGCTTGTCCTTTTTTTCTTACCTCACCTGCTGGTCCAGCACTCTTTAGTCCCAAAGCAGCGTTGTACTCAAAACATGGGACTAAAAGAACGTGGTAATGTGTCAGTGCCCCGGGTTGAAGAGACATTGGCCAGCTATCTCTCTCCAGGTGTTGCATCGTCCCTCAAGACCCCAACATTGCCCCCTAAGCCCCTACGTAATATGAAGGCTCTGGTGGGTAGAAATTATGCTTCAGCAGGTAAAGCCACTGCGTGCCTACACACCATGGTGTGACTTGCTGCAAGAGCTAGACGTAGGGGGCATGTCGGGTGGCCAGAAGGACCAGGAGCTTCGCCGTACGGTGGATTTAGCTCTCAGGGACACAAAAGAGACCACTATGGCCACCCTAGCCTTCACCGGAAAGCACCTATGGCTCACCCTATCAGATCTTTCTTTCAAAGAAAAACAGGGTTATGTTGCTGGATGGCCCTCTAGTGCCGACTGCTCGTTGGGTGCAGCCCCAAGTACAACCCAGCAATTCCAGCCATCAACAGAAACAAAAAAAGTGTCGCTTTTTTTCTTGGGATCATGTGCAACGCTCTGGGGAGAAGCCCTATGGGATGGCAGATCTGAGGACTGTCATTTTAAATAAGAGGGCTTTGGCCAAGCAGTCCTGACATAGTATGTTCTGGGGATCCTGCCAGGAAAGGGCATGGTGCATTTCATTACATGGTGCCCGCTCTGGCCCCACAGGGACTTGGTTCGTCAAACCTGACACCTTCAGTGTTTCAGGGCACAACCAGCTCCAGCGGGCACTTCCCTCGATTTCTGCCTATCATCGTTGCAGACCTGGAAAACTCCTTTGAGGCTTCTAGAGCTGCACCAGGGTAAAGCTCAGGCTCTAGGTTTAACAGAGGTCAGTCTTGAGAGACTGATACCCTTAAAAGACTACCTGGCAGCTTGGGATGGTCTGCCAGATGTGTTCTAAATGGGTCCTGCATACTGTAGACAGAGGCTACATGATACAGTTCGGTTCTCGTCCGCTCCGGTCGACAGTGTGTGCCCCACCCTGTTGGGATCCAAGCAGGATCTGGTCATGGAACAAGAGGTAGACACTTTTCTAAAGAAGGAGGCCAATGTGGTGGACCCTCCATTAGACAGAGAGTCCGGGTTCTACAGCCAGTACTTCATAGTTCCCAAAAAGGATAGAGGGTTGCGTCCTATTCTAGATCTAAGTCAGCTTAACCGCTCACTAATGAGACTCAGGTTCAAGATGCTGACCCTCAAGCAGGTCATGTCTCAGATTAGATCTTAGGACTGGTTTGCCACAATAAATATAAAAGATGCATACTTTAATGTATCCATCCGTTCTTCTCACAGGTAGTTCCTGAGGTTCGCTTTCAGGGCTGAAGTTTACCAATATCGGGTCCTACCATTTGGTCTTGCCCTTTCATCCCGCACCTTTACAAACCTTTACAAAGTGTGTGGATGCGGCTCTGGATCCCAAGACTTCCTCCCAGGTTTCTATCTCAGGGCCCCGTGTTGGGAGTTCCCAGTCTTCACGTAACGCTAATGAGTGAAGAAATGAGTGGCCGCTATGCCCAAGGTCTATGAGAAGGGCCCAATCGGCTGTGGCACATCAATTGCCTAGAGATGCTGGACAACACCTCGGTGGTCTCTTATATTAACCACCAGGGGAGTCAGCTCTGGCATGCCTGATCCTTCTGTGGGCCCTACGGAAGCTGCTCTCCTTGAGGGCAATACATGAAAAAAACGAAGCAGCAACCGCCCTTTTGAGAATTTCGGCATGGCTTAGGTAGACCTGTTCATGGGTTAAGAGACGTTGCACCGTCCCCTTTGGTTCTCCCTTACACCTCCAGCCCCTCTTGGGCTGGACGCCACGGCTCAGGTGTGGCCGAGGCTAGGCCTGTACTCGTTTCCCCCTTTGTGCTGCTTCCAGACTTTCTGGGGTTTCCTCCTGGTGGCCCCAAGGTGGCTGGGCAGACCATAGTTCGTGTACCTGGTAGCCCTGTAGTGGAAGTTGAGGTAAGAGGTCAGACAGGGGCTCAGTGGTGGTGAAGAGGTGCTGAATGATTGGGCATATACTGCAAAAGTGATAAGGGATACAAATAGATAGGTACTCATTGTGACATCTGGAAAGAGAAAGAAAGACAAAGAGACGTGGTGGTGGAATGAGAAAATGCAGGAGAGCATAGGGAGAAAGAGGTTGGCAAAACAGAATTGGGATCAACAGAGTGATGAAAAAAGAAGGCAAGAGTACAAGGAGATGCAGCAGCAGGTGAAGGGTAAAAGTATTTGTCCAGGCTGGGACTGAGCTGGGAAGGATGTACTGCAAGTTAGAGTAATAAAGGATGGAGATGGAAATATGTTGACTAATGAGGAGAGTGTGTTGAGAAGATAGAGGGAGTATTTCAAGCAGCTGATGAATAAGGAAAATGAGAGCGAGAGAGAGAGAGAGAGAGAGAGAGAGAGAGAGAGAGAGAGAGAGAGAGAGAGGATTGGATGGTGTGGAGATGGTGAAGCAGGAAGTGGATAGGATTAGTAAGGGGGAAGTGAGAGCAGCGATTAATAGTATGAAGAGTGGAGAGTCGGTAGGACCAGATGACATACCAGTAGAAGCATAGAGATCTTTAGGAGAGATAGAAGTGATAGAAGAGTTTTTAACAAGTTTCAACAAGATTCTGGAAGGTGTTGGAGAAGAAGTTTGCTGGTACCAATTTGAAAGATTAAGGGAGATGTGCAGACCTGGAGTAATTACACAGTTATAGGATGGTGGTGTAACCTGAGATGTTGTATGGTTTAGACACAGTGGCATTGAGCAAATGACAGGAGGTGGAGCTGGAGGTAGCAGACCCTAAAAATGTTAAGATTTGCATTGGGAGTGATGCCGATGGACAGGTTCAAAATTTAGTCTATTAAAAAACCCACACATGTAGGATGTTTTGAAGACAAGGTGAGGGAGGTGTAATTGAAATGGTTTGGACATGTGCAGGGGAGGGACATTGGTTGTCCACCAGGAAGAAGGAAAAGAGGAAGGCCAAGGAGGAAGTTTATGGATGTGGTGATGGAAGACATGTATGTAGTTGTGTTGAAAGAGGCAGATGTAGAAGACAAGGGGTATGGAGACGGATGATCTGCTGTGGCAACCCCTAATGGGAGCAGCTGAAAGAAGTAGTAGTAAACACTAGGCTGTAAGATTTTAAAACAAACACACACACACACACACACACACACACACACACACAAACACACACACACACACACACACACACACACACACACACACACATAATGCAGCGGCATATTATGCTGACTGGAACTCTGGAGTAAAATGCCCACAAGCACATCCTGAGAGAAAAAGTTTAATATCTAAAACAAACCCAGGATTACAGTGTAATTGAATCCCAGTCCTGCTCTAATTAAAGATGTGAGCATTGCTAAGGCTTCAGGAGTCTCTGTGGACAATTTAATATTTCTTGTTTGTGCATTTGGTGATTGTGATAGTTTTAAGCACAGTTGAGGAAAAAGCGAAGTGGAGTATAAATGCAGAGAAAGAAAAATGAGTGACAGAAAGGGAAAGACCGGTTGATAGAAAGACAGCGAGACGAGGTAAAGCGCAGGAGCACTGTACATTGTTACACCAGTCGCGTCCTAATCAGAGCTGCTGCCTCAAATCCGAACACACACATACTATTGATATATAAGTGTGTGGCTCTGCCTACTCCAACCTTCACTACATTTACTACATTGTCTCTTTTTCTGTCTCACTATTTTTCTCTATTTTGTCTCTCATCGTATCTCCTTCCTCCTCCTCCTCCCTTTTCATCTGTCTTCTTTCTCCCTGTCTTTTCCTTATCTTTTTTTCTCTTGCTCTCACTCCAGATTTCTTTGCACCAATTATTCAACATGTCTCTTCTCTCCCATCTTCTCTTTAAAGGAATGTGTCTATCGCTCTGGCTCATCTGTCTCTTTTTATGTCTCCCTGTTTGGCTTGTATACCGAAATAAGCAATATTTCTTCCTTTGAGAAATATCCAGGACTCTAAATACACCATTCATTCATTCATTAATTTGTATTTAGTAGGTGCTTGACTGGGAACCTCAAACCTATTCCATCTACGCCCACAGATACCCCCTTTTCCTGCCAGTGACAAGGCCCATAGCGGGCTGCCTACAATGACCCAACTTGTGCCGCAGAAAGGCACGTTCGCTGGGTTATCACCACCAGAACCCAGAAATTAATATTTTATTTAATTATTTAGCATTATTAGTATTGTTAGTATATAATATTAAGTCCTGATTATCACAAGATCCTAGGTTTCCAGGATAAATTTAATTTTTATTTATTTTTTGATCATCAATTACTTTAAATACACCAACCACACATTCATTTATTGGTCTTCAATAGGTGCTTGATTGGGAAACACTTTCCCAGTAAACATGCCCCTTCAGGCCCAACATGAAAATTTGTGGGTATACTGTGGCCAGTTTGGGCGGGGCAAACCCACACTTACATCCACCTGACACATGCCCCACATTTTCAAAGCACATAGTTGCCAGGATCTTACTCCTCATGAGCCACACTTCCGGGTTGGCGGCCATCTTGCTCCAGTACTTCTGGGTCAGTGGCCATTTTGTACTCAACTCAATATTTAAGGATGACATTCAAACACACATTTTCAGTTTGTGATTTTGCTTCTGCCCTGTTTTACCCCATTTGATGCTTTGTATTGAGGATTTTGTTATTGGACTGTTTTTAGTCTCTGCCCTGTATTTTCCTGTTTGCCAGTTTTGAAATAAATACCGTGTATCTTTACCCTGTGTCAATCTGTGTACCATCAAAGACTCTTCTTTATACTTCTGTCTGCATCCTGCAACCGGTTGGTCCCTGATAATAGTGGGTTGCCTGCAGTGGCCCCACCTCTGCTTAAAAAGGCATATTTGCTGCATTAGAACCATGAGAACAATAAAATTAGCATCCCAGGACACTATATTTCCAGTGACTTATTTCCCCAATGCACTATGTTCCCAAAAGCTCTGCATTCCTAACATTGTAATGATAAAAGAAACAAATCTGCACTCAGTCTGGCTGTCTACAATGTTATTGTGAATGCTGCTGCAATGCAAAGGTGCTGTGTTTGGTTATTTGTGCATGGCGATGTGCTCTGGACGTTGATGCCATTTCGTAATCGAGTGTTATTGTTGAAAGTCTCACAAATGAGGAGCACAGAGCAAACAGGGAACAATATGTCTCACTCTGAGAACTGGGACTCAAGCCATTAGAGATTTAAAAGTTTTATGAGCTGTTATCTGCAAAAAAAAGGTTTAACGAATATATATATAAATATATACATACACACACACACACACACACACACACACACACACACAGGCTCTGTGTGCTAAGCTCTTGCTAAACCTGTCTCTTCTGTATAATCCATTTATCCAATTGCATTATCCTGTCTTTTTGTTCTGCTGTCTGTTTTCCCTCTAATTGACAAGACCTTAACGTCAAGGTTGCATTCGAAGCAGGTGTTATTAGACAGAGCTCCTCTCCATGTGTGTCTCGCTCTCTCTCACTCTCTTTCAGCCTTTTTAAAGGTGTCAGGAAACAGCAGGTTCTCTGATGGACACATCCTAAATTTGGTGAAGGTGACTCACATTGGAAGGCTCCAATCACAAAAACAGTACAAATATTCGCTATGTGATGGGCAGCATGTGCGTTTGAACCGAGAGGACACAGTCACCCCAGAATACCCCCCCACCCCCACAGTGAGTCTAAATTGGTTCATTCCAAAGTGAGTCACATCTCAAGAACTCTGTAGGCAGCCTAATGCTGGTGCACATGTAAGCCTGGGAAAGTAGCAAAAATATGGATCTATGTTCATATATATTCACATTAACCAATATTAAGGTTAAAGATTTCAAAATCCCCATGTTTTCCAAGTCCTTATATTCCCATGGCATTTCCATCCATATGCATGATATGTTTATCTGTTTGCATTCTCATGGTTTAATTATCCCTAGGATTGATAGCATATTCCTAGGCTCTCAAATATAAAAAAAAACTGTTTCTAAGGCCAAATATTGCAAAGGTTCTGCATCTCCACAACAGTATAATACTAAAGCCTGTCTTTCCAGCATGTTTTATAGCAGATCCTCTCTTCCTGCAGTATTCCTAGGGTTTTTGTTACCAATGCATTGTATGTTCCCAGAACTCCTTTATATAACTCTTTTGTCCTTTTCCTCTTTCCTCTGCGGATCTTCCCACTTCATCCAGGCCTGCCTCTGGATAGTGTACTCTTCGATTGGAGGCCACTCTGTGCAGCTGGAGATGTTTCTCATCAACGCTTTGGGTGGTTCCTTGATATTCCATAGTAAGAACCCTACAACATTGTATATCTGTAATAAGTTTACATTCAGTGCAACCCACATGAGGATGGGTTCCCTCTTTAGTCTGGTTTCTATTAAGGTTTCTTCCTTATGCATCTCAGGGAGTTTTTCCTTCACCACAGTCGCCACCGGCTCCCTCATCAGGGACAAACTTACACTTATAAAGAACATCTTATTAATTTGTATCACCACATTATCTGTGTAAAGCTGCTTTGAGACAATGCTCATTGTTAAATTGCAATACAAATAGTATATGGAGCAGCCCCTTTAAGAAGGCAGCGGACGGATGTGAGACATGTGACCGAGGCATCTTGACATGTGTCAAGATTGAGCCATCCGGTCATTTTTTAAAAGAAAACATCATTCAGAATCAGATAATAAATAAAGCAAAAATAATGTAAGTTATGTATACTTCTGTGTGGCCACCAATTGACCACAAACCCACCAAATGACCCACAGTGCCATATTCCCAATGCCCGGTGTATCTATGTTTCCAAGACCTAGACCTGTTCTCCCAAGCCTCTGTATAATCAAGGCTCAGTATCTCCAATTACTCTATATTTAAGTATTTCTAGATACCAAATGCTTGTTTTTACAGGGTTATAATTGACACTTGACACTCATGACCTCGATAATTCGCGACTGTCTAAGAGTAACCACGAGTAGCCGCGAGTGGCTCAAAGTAACGTTTCAAAACAGAGTTTGTACTAATAAATTACATAAAAATGTTTAAAAAAATTGTTCATTTAAAGTAGTAAATAAAACATTTATGACAATTCACAATTTTGTTGAGTTCACAGTACATGCACAATTCCACAAAACCATAAAGAGAGTCAGAACCTCGTCATTTTTTCTTATCATAGAACGCCATAGAACGTAACCCCCGCGAACATCGGGGTTGCACTGTATATGAAGAAAAACTGTATATGGAACTTTTAAAACTAAGAATTTTAAGATCATATGCATGGCTTTGGATTTTGAGTGGTACGCAATACTGAACTTGCAGGAGCAGACCAGTCACACAACTGGTCATCACTACTGATTTAGCTATTATTTTTTATTAAAATCCATAAAAAGCCAATGGAGTATACATAGATATTGTGTTAAATGCAAAAGTGGTCAATAAACTCTTGTGCATTTATCAATACACTTTTAAGGAAATGAATAGTGTGGAAAGAGATCATAATTTTAGAAAATTATGTATTTTTAGCTTTGTCAAAAAAAAAAAAAAAAAAAGGAAAGAATATATATCATATTTGAAACCTCTGAAAGGATCCAGAATGTTCACAATTACCTGGCACCAGTAGCAGATTTTGATTTGTACTTCGAAGTAATAATTTCAGATATCCTGTCAAATTAGCTTATGCTAATCTCCAGCTAGTAATGTAAGTATTAGCAATGATTTAAAGCACTCATTAGACTTGGCTAATGAATTTTCCATAGTTAAAAAAAAGTGAACAGTCGCTCAATAATTATTCATTCATGTCACTCAATGACAAATCTTTTTACATATAAAAGATTTCTAGACTGTTCCTGGTGTTAAATACAGACTGGGGCATAAATTAGAAATAACGCAGATCTAAATAATGTAAATTCCCTCAGAAGCTGCAGTGTTACGGTTACGTCACGTCTGATTTACTCACTTACCCTTCCATCATGACATAACAGTCTCCTGTGTGCATTTCCTGTAATGACCTGACAAGCAGCGGGTCATGAGGTCGATAATCACACGGCCTCCGTTTCCATGGTGAGCGAGGGAAAGTAATGTAGAGGTGGGGAGAGAGAGAGAGAGAGAGAGAGAGAGAGAGGCAGCATTTCAAAAATGCTTTTGTAGACTGGGTGCTGAAAGGGAACATGAATTGCCAAGTTTGTTTATGTTTATGGACAAGGAACCTGAAAACTATAATGTGGAAGAACCACATAAGATGGCAGAACAAGATGGCGGCAGAGGCACGCGAGGCACAGAGTCTCTCCAGATTTCACGATTCGGTAGTAATTTCTTCACTTACTAAAAGTTTTATTCCCTCAGAACATGCTTGCAGACGTCTCATACAGCCGGCAAACACCGGACATCAGTCACAACTACAGACAGGGACTTTCAATAAACTTTGAAATCCCTTGAGAAATCGCCTGAACACCATGGGCCACTGATCCAGTTCGGCCAGCAGCGAGACCACAGTGTCCGACCGTAAACAAAGGAAGGGGATGTGAGGTTGCATTAGGGCTAGGCTAAGGCTAAACCTCCTTTAACCATCTCTCCTAAGCATCTTTCTTGCTAGTGTATGGTCTCTTGCGAACAAAATGGCTGCTCCAGGTAACATCACACATGCGGATTAAGGAATGTAATTTCATGATTTTTACAGAAACATGGCTCAGCAACAACATTTCCAGCAGCGACTTTGAGCTTGAGGGTCGCAGTGTTTTCCGGGCGGACAGGACGGCTGTAGGCTCTGGTAAGCGCAAGAGTTTTATTTCTTGGGAGTTCTTGGGATCTTTACGGATCTGTCCTTGCACCAGAGGGCTTCAGCTTTGATCATGTAGGCACAATGCCTGTACTTCTTGAGGAGTCTTAAGAAAGCTCATCTGTCCCCAGGTATTCTAACCAGTTTTTACCACTGCATCATCGATAGAATACCATTAAACTCCATCACTCTATAGTATGGCAGACATTAAATGAGGACTCCAGACCTTTTAACCTTACCTACATTAGTACATGACTACCTTTTAACACATATACCTGAATGAATCTTGACAAATCTCCATATAAAAATCTAGTGGAACATCTTCCCAGAAGAGTGGAGGCTTCAAAATGTACATCCTAATTGTATCCTTAGGTGTCTACAAATTTTTGCCCATATATCTGTCATCTGAGTGATTCTACAGTATAGTAACATTTCGTACCCTGAGTGTAACAAGTCTTTACTCTTTTATACAACACCTAAAAGATTAAGTGTGTGTGTGTGGTGTGTAGTACGGCCAACTCCTGACCTTCACCGATGTTTCACCACCCGGTACATTTGCTTGGTGCACAGGAACTCACCAACAGTGTGTTTAATTCTGCATGAAGGAGAAAGAGACGATGCAATCTATCACATAAACATGTCGGTAAAAGGGGGCGGGGCTTTCTTTGCTGTGGGCGGAGTTTAGCCTAATATTCTTCATTTATATTTCAGTGTGTGACTGGTGCTTGTCTTCAATCGACTCCACTGGCAGTTTGTTTAGATTACATAAAAACAGACAAACAGCCCAACAAAGGGGTGCCAATAGTTTCATCATGAAACTGGACATAAGCAGGAAAATTGCATTTGATAAGTAGTTTTATAGGTTTGTACACCCCTCCAACTAGTATTTTGTTGAAGCACCTGTTCAGGGGGAAGTGGTAAGTCAGTGGTCAAAGCGCACAAATCCGAAGGTTGTGGGTTCAAGCCCCAGTATTTCCATCCTGCTACCCTTGAGGTCCTTAACCCTCTGTGCTGTGTTTTTGATTCCACTTCTTCCATGCCAAACTGCTCTAGACTGATCTGAAAGCGAGGGATTCACCTGTACACATCCTTCTTCAATTTTTTTTAGAGGGATTTTGATGAGATTTAGATCTAGGCTCTGGCTAAGCCTGTTTTTTGTTAACTTGGGTTTGTGCTTTGGCTCCAGGTTAGATTTGAAAATATAAACACATGATTTCATTTATCTTGATTCCCAGCCCCAGCTGAAGTGATGCAGTCCTATAGTACAATGCTTCCACCACCATGCTTCGCCTTGGTTAGGATTATTTTTCTTTCTTTCCTAAAAAAGTGTACCTTGGTCTTTTCTGACCAGGGTATGTTGTTTGGGGTAATTTAGGTGGGCTTGTGAGAAAGATGCCATGATGTGAACAATACAATTGATTGTTGCCACATGCAGGAAGTGGCATGTACAGTTATTTTTATTGTCTCTTTAGGTCTAGGATGCCTTGATAACTCTTCTTTTTGTCTTTTTTCTTTAACAAGATGGACATCCTGTTCCTATTTTCTCCACCTACTTATAAAGACCCAGTGCAGTTTCCCCTGGTCAGCTGTTGCTCTGACAATTTTTGCTCTGTCTCCCCTGAATGATACTGTACAATAGCGAGATCCCAGACTTGCTTTGTGAGCTCGTTGTAATCCATGGAGACACTAAGAAACTTCTATGGTACAACTTTTTCTGGACAAGATAATCACTTTAAATGAAGACAATTTTGGTAAAAAGAAATGTTCAAGCTAGCTTAGTTATTTCCCAAAATAGAATTTAATCTGAAATCACAATGGTTGACGTCTGATGTGTAGCAACTGTTTTATTAAGCTATTGTCAGGTTGATTGATCAAGGGCGTGGCTTAACAGAACTCTATCTAACTGTTGTTTAAATCAGACAATAGATTTATCATGTGCTAACTTTTACCTCCTGTTTCTGGAACAGATGTGAACAGACGGATTGAAAGATCTCAAGCTGTTTCATAAGGACTTAGTGATAATTCTATAAGATGTAATTGTCTAATTAGTGCTCTACACTACCTGTTTCCCCACAGTACCTGACGAAGAAGGATTTCAACACAGGTGCTCGATGGACCTAAATAGATTAATGTTCCTCATGTCCCTCTGGACTCTCAAATCTGTCCAGATTGTGTATGCTAAGCCATGAGCAGTTGCATGTATGTGTGTGTGCTGAAAGGCAGATAAATCTGAATTTCAGCTCATGGATGATGCTCAGGTGCTTATTGATCACATTAGACCAGTGGCATGGTGACTGATCTCCTTCTCAATGGGAGCATTAACACTGGAATGGAATAAATACATGTGTGTATATTTGCATGTTCCTAACTGCAGCTTTTGACAAGTTTTCTTAAAAAGGAAGGATGGAAAAAGAAAAGAAAAACAGAAAGGACATGTCCTGTATTGCGACTGGAGGCAGTTGTGAGACAGGTTCAAGGTCATAGAGGTGCAGGTCAGGTGATCTTCAAACAGAATTGCGTTTAAACCTGCCAAGAACAAACAGGGAAAGTCGGCTTGGAAAACCATCAGGGAACAAATGACACACCGGGGTATAAATATACAAACTAATTAAAAGGGCAAATGGAAACAGGTGTGAGTGATAATGACACATTACAGGGGTGGAGACATGGCATGCATCCCAAATCAAAGCACACATCGCTTCTCTAACATGATAAGAACTCCACTAGCCCTGTAAACAGCTTGCAGAGGAAGAAGAATATCTCTGCCTTGACAAAAAGAATAAAATTGATACAGGTGTGAGGGGCTGAGAAAGAAAAATGGGCAGGATTGATCAAATATTCTTCATAGTCTCTATATTCAAACAACATATGGCCATTGTGGCGACTGTCAATAACAGTGGTGAGCCGTGAATTTCACCCCGAGGCCTTCAGTGGTGTCCTGCTGAACCAATCCACCTCTTTATCCCTTCATTATGATGCCACATCTATAGAAACCATCAACCATTGATTCAGGCAGGACACAGCTGAAGGCCTCGGGGTAAAATGCAACAAATCCATTTTATAGAAAGAAATACAAGCAGGGTACAGTCTTATCCGTACGTATGGAAAACAACTTAAGATTTGTCCGCACTGTGTCTTCTATACCTTAGATCAATCCAGGCAATCCATTGGAATTGAACATTTCAGCAGGAGCATTTGAAGGTAATCCCATGCACGGTGAGCAGATGAGAAGGTCATAAGTGCAATACCACAAAAAAGTAATTCTACAAAATAAAATATCACTCATTTTGCATTTTATATGAACAAACCTTTCAGGGAACATGTGTTTCCAAACATAACCCTTCTTTGATGTAGCATCAGAAGAATCACCATGTTGATGCCACGTGATGTCACTCATAAATTTATGTATAAAATGTATACAAATGTATGAAAAACTGTGAAATTTCTATGTCAAAGATTGATAGGTAGTATAACAGTGTCACATCAAGCAATTGGCTCCACCCCCTCAAAAAAAAAACAAAAAAAACCATAGACATGTGACATATCAAAACACTCGTTTTACTGAGAACAATTTCATCCTATTATGATTTCTGTGCTGGTTTTTTCACCATTCACATTTTTTCTGGAAATTAAAAATTCTAGTCTTTAGTGCAGTATGTTTGATTTCATAATAAAAAATCTGCACAGGCATCATTTTCCTGTTCATATTACAAATGTGTGTGTTTGTGTGTGTGTGTGTGTGTGTGTGTGTGTGTGTGTGTGTGTGGTGCTTAGTATATTGCTTTAATCTCAAATCTGACTAATGTATGTGCATACTTTATTGTGTGTGTAATGAGGTGTGTGTGATGGCAGGGCCATTCTGGCAAGCTAAAGAGATACTGCTAATCTCGAGAGGTTTCTCAGCAAAGATAAATAAAACTGCTGTTGCAGGAGTCACCCGGTGAAACTAATCCTGCTCAGATAGGTCAGACGAGAAAAAGTAGAGACGAGGAAACTAAAATGCGAGAGCTGGTGGATATCAAAGGATCCTATGCTTTACTCTTTTCTAAGGATTGGACTTTATTTATTTGTCAAGTGATGCTGTGGTTCAAACTTTCTGCACATTTTTGTTCGCATAGATCACCTTTCCTTACATTCACCACACTGCTTTAAATGTCTGGGTATGGAACATAGTACAGTGACATACAAGTTCATCTCAATAAATTAGAATGTGATTAAAAAGTTCATTAATTTTGGTAATTTAACTCAAATTGTGAAACTTGTGTATTAAATTCAATGCACACCGACTGAAGTACTTTACGTCTTTGGTTCTTTTAATTATCAAGAGTCGAGAAGAGTCAAGAAGCTTTTTATTGTCATTTTAACCATATATAGCAGATGCAGTACACAGTGAAATGAAACAACGTTCCTCCTGAACCCAGGTGCTACATAAAATAACATAAAACAACAGTCACAGCACAGAAGAACACAGAGCCAGGAACTAAGATCCTCGCCACATAAAGTGCATGTGTGCAACTGGTGCAAACAGTGCAAGAGACAACACAGGACAGTGCAAGACATCACAGCACAGTGCAGGACAATACACAATACACAAAATATAAAAATAAAAACAGCAGTAGCTCCGCCAGTAAAACCTGTCGTGACAGAATTAGGTGCACAGTAGCAGAGAAATGTAAACAGTGACCAAAGGATTCGGACAGAATATTGTGCAAAAAGAGCAAGTCCCAGAAGATCAGAAACAAAACTGTTGCACAGTCTTGATGTGACGGCCCGAAAGCTTCGGAAACGTTTCCCTCATGGTAGGAGGGTGAAGTGTGTGTGTGAAGTGTGTGTGTGGTCGTCCACAATGCTGTTTGCTTTGCGGATGCAGCGTGTGGTGTAAATGTCCATGATAGAGGGGAGAAACACTCTGATGATCTTCTCAGCTGTCCTTACTATCCTCTGTAGGGTCGCGAGACGGTGCAATTCCCAAACCAGGCAGTGATACAGCTGCTTAAGATGTAGAGTAAACTGAGCGCTTCCTTGGCGTTAGCGCTAGATGGTATGTACACTCCGAGCACAATAGCGGTGGTGAATTCCCGTGGTAAATAAAAAGGTCTACAACTTACAACAATAAACTCCATCAGCGATGAGCAGTAGGTAGAAACACACAGACCGCCGCCGCAAGTCTTACCGCACAGAGCTGCATTTCTGTCGGCACGAAATGGATGGCGGCGTCCGGAACTCTGTCACTCAGCCACGTCTCAGTAAACACAAAAACGCAGCAGTGTCTGTACTCACACCGAGTAGCTTGTTGGAGTCAGACATTTGCCAGCAGTAGTGATGGTAGAGCGGGCCGGCTAGGGTTAGCTTTAAGCCTAGCATTAGCACCCGCTCGCTTTTCCCGTTTCAGAAATTTAAATGGAAGGAAAAAGTGTGGAAGAGAAATATGCCAACCAAGAGGCTCATCAAGCAAAATCCATTAAAGAATTTGGGTGAACTTCACAAGGAATGGACTGAGGCTGGGGTCAAGTCATCAAGAGCCACCACACACAGACGTGTCAAGGAATTTGGCTACAGTTTTCGTAGTCAAGTCAAGTTTATTTCTATAGCCTCTTTCACAACATTTAACAGTTGAGGTGAATGATGTGTATTTACCCCTGATGAGCAGCCATGGTGACTGTGGCAAGAAGAAACTCTCTTAGATATTATGAGCAAGAAACTTTGAGAGAAACCAGACTCAAAAGGGGAACCTATCCTCATTTGGGTGATATCAAGAGTGTGATTATAGTCGTTAAACAATACAAAACACTGGTGAGTGAGATAATATGAGCACTGGAGTGTAGGATTATGAGTAATGTTCTTTCTACAGTCTTATACAGTCATTTGATGTTGTGAAACCAGGGGCTTTCAAAAAACTCAGAAAATAGCTCAACATCTGAGATCATCATAGATCCAACACCAGTTTCTTCATGCCAGAGCCTAAAAATGTTCAAAGAGGTCCAATGTCCAAACTCTACACTCCAGTCTGGAGGTCATGAACGCATGGATGAGCTCCTCTGCATCAGATATAGATAACATGTTTCTTAGCTTAGCAATATTTCTAAGGTGTAAGAAGGCTGTTTTTGTAACTTGGTAAATATGATTTTTGAAAGACAATTTGGTGTGTAAAATAACTCCCAGGTCTTTTACTGTTAAACTAGAATTAACAGAACATCCTTCTAAATGCTGGTTGAAATGCTGGAGCTTCTGTATACTGGTTTTTCGGCTGATGAGAAAAATTTTTGTCTTATTGGAATAAAAAAACAAGTTATGCGTCATCCAATCTTTTAATTATCTACACACTCAGTTATTTGAGCTGAGCCGTATCGTCTGGTTTCGATGAGATGTATAGCTGGATATCATCAGCATAACAATGGAAGCTAATCCCATGCCTTCTAATAATATTTATTAAGGGGAAGCATGTATATTGTGAAAAGCAGTGGTCCTAAAACTGAACCTTGTGGCACCCTATAGTATTCCCCATGTTAAGCCACTACTAACCCCAGACAATGTCAGAGGCATATTACCTGGGCTTAAGAAAAGAACTGGACACTATTTGGAAAAAAAATGTCTCCACAGTCTGTAATGATTTGGGGTGCAATGTCATCTGCTGGTGTTGGTCCACTATGTTTTTTTAAAAACCAGTCAGTGCACCCATTTACCAAAAAAATGTATGCTTCCTTCTGCTGACCAGCTTTATGGAGATGCTGATTTCATTTTCCATCAGGATTTGGCACCTGCCCACACTGCCAAAAACACCAAAAGTTGGTTAAATGACCCGGTGTTGGTGTTTTTGACTGGCCAGCAAACTGATCAGACCTGAACCCCATAGAGAATCAAAAGTCAATACATAAATATTAGACACGAATTGATTGAATCTTAATAGCACCAGAACCACTATCATACCACCCCAGTATAACCATCATACCATCCAAAGTATTAATATCTTACCAGCACCAGTATTACCAAAATCATCCCCAATAACACCATCACCACACCACACCACACCACACCACAGTTATTAGACATGAATTGATTGAATCTTAATAGCACCAGAACCAATATCATACCACCCCAGTATAACCATCATACCATCCAAAGTATTAATATCTTACCAGCACCAGTATTACCAAAATCATCCCCAATATCACCACACCACACCACACCACAGTTATTAGTAAGTATCATTATATATCACTTAATAGTACTCAATAGTGGTGTTGCTCTGAAAACAAGTCAATGCTGGTGTGTTATGAAACAGAGTTAGTGTTCAGAAGTAACTTTCAGTGGGGGAAAATAAAGAGACGTGGTGAGATCTCTTTAACTCAGCATGAATAGCAACGTCTCTTTGTATTTGGGTTTCTCATTTGACCTCATCAGATCCCGCTTTCAGAGAAACCCCATCTGTCTGAGCGTTTCCCTAACTTCATGGGGTGTAAAACGCTTCCAGAATGTCTGGCGTGATGACTGATGACTGCTCCTCAGTGGGAGTGTGTGTGTGCGCGTGTGTGTGTTGGATGCTAGAGGCGATGTGAGCGTGATTAGCAGCTATGTGTTTGTTTACACCAGCAGGTGGAGAGCAGAACAGTGTGAGGCCTCGGTGGTGGTGTATTCAGTCAAAGTGTGTGTGTGTGTGTGTGTGTGTGTGTTCTGGGGTTACTCATCATGTCTGACAGATTTCTTTACAAAGCCGAAGGTTTTGGCAGCAAGTGCACCCAGGAGGCAACCTCCCTGATGAAGATGCTGTTAGCTGAAGAGCTTTTAGAATGAAATTGAAGAGAGAGTGTGTCTGAAGGGCATAAGCAGCAACAGAAATACAATGAAGGCAGCAGGACACAAATGACATGCGAATGAAATTGTTTGGAATCGACTCGAAAATGTACATATTTTCTGATTGTGACTACAACGTCTTCATTATAGCGTTTATAATTGTATTTTAATTAGATTCAGTGTGGGGAAGTTGTAGCTCAAAGGTTCAGGCTCTGGGTTACTGATCGGAAGGTCGGGTTGATTCAAGCCATGGTATCGCCAAGCTGCCACTCCTGGGGCCCCTGAGAAAGGCCCTTAACCCTCTGTGCTTCAGGGGTTCTGTATCAGGATTGACTCTGCGCGCTGATCCAATGTTGGATTGTACATGTGTAACGTATAAACGTTCTTTCTTTCTTTCTTTCTTTCTTTAAGAATTATAATGTATAACAAAATGACATTTCAATGCCATTCACCATCTTAGCTGAATTGGTTTCATGAATTTGCAACAAGCATGAAGTTTCTTTCTTTCTTTCTTTCTTTCTTTCTTTCTAGTATGCACTTGAACCCCATTAGGGAGGTGGTAGCTCAGTGGTTAAGGCCACTGCTGGGCCCTTGATCAAGGCCCTTAACCCTCAAGTGCTTGATTGTAAAGTACTCTGGATGAGGGCATCTGCCAAATGTTGTGGATGCTTAATATCTTCCCTCTGCTCAACTCGGATAAGCTGCAAGTACTTTTTCTAGGACCACATGCAGCTAGAAGTAAACTTTCCGATCACGTAGCATCTCTGGATGATGTTTCTGTCTCAGTGTGTACAGCAGTCAAAGACCTTGGTGTTATTATTGACTCTAGTCTTTCCTTTGAGGATCATGTGAATAATATCGCCAGGATCGCCTTCTTTCACCTTAGAAATATTGCTAAAATTAGAAATATGATGTCGTCACAGGATGCAGAAAAACTAGTTGATGCTTTTGTTACTTCTAGATTAGACTACTGTAACGCTTTACTGTCTGGGTGTGTGAGTAAGTGCAGAAATAAGCTTCAGTTAGTTCAGAATGCAGTAGTAAGAGTCCTCACCAGATCTAGGAAATATGATCACATCAGCCCTGTTTTAATCATCTACACTGCTCCCAATTACATTTCACACTGATTATAAAATACTACTACTGACGTATAAAACACTTAACGGTCTCGCACCGCAGTATCTGAGTGAACTTCTGTACCAGTATGATCCTCCACACCTACTTAGATCAAAAGGTGCAGGCTATTTGTTGGTACCTCAGATAATCAAGACTACAGCAGGGGGCAGATCTTTCTCTTATAAAGCCCCTCAGTTATGGAACAGCCTTCCAACCAGTGTTCCGGACTCGGACACAGTCTCAGTGTTCAATCCTGAAAACATATTTATTTAGTCAAGTCTTTAGTCAGTAGGTGTTTGTGAGGTAAAAGTGCAGATCTGGATATTTGTATGCTGTCGTCCCCTCACTCTCACACGTTCACTCACTGTGTTGATGGTTGTGTGGTGGGTCGTCTCTTATTCCAGAGTCTGTGTTACCTTCTGGTTCTCCCTTTTAGTTCTGCTGCCAGAGTGAGTCTTGCACAGTGTCCTTAACTTTTATACAACAATAAAAAATTTGTGCGGGATTTTGTAATTTTTTAGGTTAATATGAGTTTTGTGAGCTCATCCTTACTTGTTGAGGGAAACATCATCATCAGCATGATACTGGTTTTTAAATGGTCCGGAATTTCAGTGTATGTGTTCGGTGTCCAAGTCTATATTCTCTCTTGCCTTCGCAACTTACTCCTGTGTGACGCCTTGAACTTGGCGCAACGCTTCAAAGAGCCGGAAGGCAAATAAATGGCAGGCGGAAATACTGCAGATCGAAGCATCTTGATATAAATGTTTTAAATGTGTGTGGATGAAAAAAACAAATCCTAGGGTGGAAAAAATGATTCGGAGCAATTTAGATGAAAACATTTTTCCAGGTTAGTGTAGACGTAGCCAAAAACAATGGCAGGTCAGGAGTGCAGCGATCATTTTTAACCAGTGCGGGAAAAAACCACAGAAATCATTGAAGCAAGACAGATTGTAATTAAAACTGATCTGGAGTAAATAGGCTCGAAAATTATAACTAGTACAGACTATAAGTGAGACTTTTTGTTGTGAAAGTAAATGTCCAGGGTATTTAAGTTGTCTGTCATTTAGCTGAGATTGAATTAAGGAACAAAGGAACATGGAAGTAATTGATCTGGATTCTAGAGTACTGATGTTGTCTGGGATTCTAGCATTTATATTTATGGTACACCTTATCCAGAGTGACTTACAACTGAGCAGTTGAGGGTTAAGGGTCTTGCTCAAGGTCCCAGAAGTGGCAGAATGGTGGTGCTGGGATTTGAACTTGTGACCGGTCCAATGGCTTTACCACTGAGTTACCACCGCCAACAAAAGGCGTTTGGTTGCAGAAACAGATCTGACAGGATTACCATAGAAGATACTTAAGCTAGGGCCATATGAGAGGAAGTTATGAAAGACACAAATGTATAAAGCAAACTCAGAAGCAGGTGCATTTGGGGGGCCCTTAATGTCAAGGGTTTCTCAGGGTGTATTTGAAGGGCATATTAAAAAATAATTGTTATTAAAAATGGAAGAAAAGTACATTTGGGATCATTTTGAATGAAAGGAGCAGAAATAGGTGGTAAAAGCAGAATTTAAGAAAGCATCTGACTGAATAGGAAATGAGTGGGGTAAGTCCAAAGGGAACCTGAGGAAAGGGTACAATTGGAAGGCACTGCGTGGGAAGGAATACAGGGGTTCATGTTCGAAGAAAACTTGAAGAAAGGTTCATATGTGAAGACCATTTTTTTTCTGTAAGAAGAAAGAAAACCATTTGGAGGGTGGCCTTTTGAACTTAAATATTAAGTCAAGTAAGGTTTGTAGTTCATGTGGGAAGAAATTGGAAATCGTAGGCGTTCATCATGGACTCTGACAAATGTGGTTCACAGAGAAAGCAAACGGTGAAAGCTTTTGGCATAGAAGGTCGTTGCGGTAGAGCCATCTGTGAAGAAGGTACAATTACAAGTCTAGCTCTGTTTACAAGAAAGTATTCTATTTATCTACGTTTAAACACTATCACCTTCAAAATAGTCCCCTTCTGTGTTCCCAGCATTCCTGCAACTTCTGGAAATATGTCCTGGAAGTCTCCTATTCAAAGCTATGTCAAGCACCTTCTGCTATTTGCGCTGGATCTACGCAATGGTGTCAAAACGGCGACACTTCTGGAGGATGGTGAAGTTCCAAATCTGGCGAGTGGGGTCGGTGTGAAGTGAGATCAGGTCACGTCTAGCAAGGAAACTGAAGTGTGAGGAGAGCTCGGTGACAGGGTGCATTGTAATCTTGGAGCATCCCGGCCAGGATGAAATCGCAGACGTGGTTACTCATGTAGTCACCAGTTGCTTCCTTCCGGCTCCCAGTGTACACAGGATGATGTCTTTCGACTTATGATAGTTGGTGCTCCCTGTGACTGTGCGTGCATCCTTGTGCTGCCCCCTGTTGGCGTGTTACAAAATTGCTAAAAAGAATTTGCACTTGGGAACACAAAGGGAAAGTGCACTTTACTGTCAAGGGAAACTTGCAGGAAGGATACTACCCTGGACAGGATATAGTGAAGGGCAGGCAATTATGCAAATTTGTACCCCACCCAAAAGAACAATCAAAGCTGCCGTTGGTTTAAACAGAACTAAACGAAAAGGTACATGCAAGGAGTCATTCTACAGAAGGGAAAAATAGTGGGAATCCTAACCCTAGAAACGAGTGTAAACAAATATCATTTTTGAAGGCCCCTTGTGTCCGGGGGAAGACCCCTTAGCAAGAATACATGTACTGCATGAAGGAGGTGCAAAGGAGGCTCTAGAGTGGGTTTATTTTGAAGGGCACTACTATAGAATGGAACTCGGAACTCAGTGGATTTGGAAAACACTACTCGAGGGTGCGTTTTTTTTTTTTTTTTATTCCCAGCACTGTAGGGAGGGTGATTTTTAATGGCGATATCTCTAGACCAGAAGTGTGTTAGAAGAATTTGAGCAAGAAGAGCATTTATAAGGGAGATTTTCATAGAAAAGATATATTGTTCTACCTGAGAATGTAAAATAGAAGTATTTAAAGGGTGTCACTGTAAAAGGAAAGTCACGTTTAAAGAAAAAGACGCGCTAAGGGCGACTGCATCGGGAAAATAATAATAAAAAAAAAAACGATATGGATTTATAAATATGTGCAGAGAAGAAAAAAACGGTGAGGACTTTCAAAGCAAGCTTGACTTCCTGTGCGTGTTCGTACATGATGAGCAGAACCAGATCTCGAAAGCACTCTCCGCTAATTACACAGCCAGCGTTGTAATTAAAACTTACCCAGCTCTCATGTGGAGCTAGCTAAAAGCTTTAAGAGAGGTTTCTCTCTCTTTTTTGTCTCTCTCCTTCTTTCTTTCTCTCTGTCTGTCTGTGTTTTTGTGCACAGCTCTGAATGCCGTTCTTCGTGTGCATCACATCCACTTCACTCACCTTCTTAATGGACCCAAGACTTTGTAGGTTGAATAGCTGAGCCTTCTAACTGCGTTTTTATAGGTTTCGATCCGCACGAAATTACCTCACGGGGTGTTTGAGAAACTTATGAATGATGATCATTAGGATTATTAGTGGTTACACACCAACCTCATGAAAAATCCCATGTTCTGAAGATTGATGTGGAACAAAATGGAGAAAATAAACACAATGTAATCTTCTCGTCATTTATAAAACCGGCGTTTTCTGTCCTACTTTCCGAGATGTCATGCCGATAATGATCATTTCAGGCTACCTCATGATGTTCCACTAGTTTTTTTCCAGTGTGCTTGTAGAGATCTGTGCTCATTTAGATATAAGTGTGTTTGTAGATGGAGGTGAGGAGGTGTGGAGGCCTGGATTTCAGTCAGTGTTCACATTCAATACGTCTAATAGGTTTGGAGCTTTATAGCAGGAGATCTTTCATACACTTCCATCCCATGGTGGTGGATTGGTGCACGTCGTTTGCACTGGAACAGGTTTGGGTCTTCTAGTTCAAATTAATGAATCCATACAAGTGTTTGCCTCCAACTTTGTGGTAACAGTTTGGGGAAGAACAACACACAGGTCCGATACTTTTGGCTGTACCACTTAAATGAAAAGAAACATTCATTGAAAAAAGGGAAAAGATGGCGATTCTTATTCTCGGATCTTTCTGCTCTGTGAATAAATGAGATGAGGAATTGAGGATGTTTTTACTTCTACATGCCCCTCTGACATTTCTTTTTCTCTGTTCCTTTTGTGAAACGTAATCAAACTGAATAGCAAACGAACCAAAAGAATCGATTTGGCTCCGATTCAGGCTCGAAGAATGGACTGAAAGGCATGAAAGCTCTGCAAGAATGAAGGACGACGAGTGTGTGTGTGTGTGTGTGTGTGTGTGTATAGACAGAGTTTAGAGGATGAGCAAAATCCGTTTCGTGATGGCCATGAGGGACGTCGATAAATGCTGAGCACCATAATGTGTCATAACACTTCTATAAAGCTTTTGTGGCCCTTTTCTTATTGGATCCACTCTCTTTTTTTTCCTTTCCTACCAAACCTACCAGATCCATCCTGACTGCTGAGGATGTTCTTCACATGAACAGTCTGAACATTCATGTTACTGTGTACCCTCAAGAACCAGGAAGATGAAGATGGGCTGTAATTAATATAAAGTCTAATACAAAGGCTTGGGTCTGTATCCACCACTATCAGTAAACAACAATGATAGAACAACTATGATGGACATCAGTCTGGTTCCTCTCATGGTTTCTTTCTCATCAAGTCTCAGGGACTTCAACAATGAATTTCCCCCCAGGTCTTCAGTGGTGTCCTGCCTGAATTCCCTCTTAACACCATCATGACGCCACGTCTACGGAAGCCATCGATATGATATAATATGGAAACGTCTATAGAAACCCAATGCACACGATTCAACACCTCTCATTTCACTGTAGCCACAGCTGCACCTCCTGCATACATCATCTCCAGCAGAAGCATCGATATTCACCTCATCACATCGCACTGCATTCGAAATGAAGGCGATTAGCATGTTTTTGTGCAGATTATAGCTGGACGTCAGGACGCCAGCTTTTCTTGAATCTTGTAAACGTCCTTCTAAGTGTATCTCCCAGATCTTTGTCAGCCGTTGTGCAATGTAACAGCTATTAAATCCACATGAATATATCTGATCTTCTGCGACAGATGCTAGATGGCCTCGGTGTCACCGACACAAAATCGTTGCTACGGATTTGAAGCTACGGGTTTTAATGGTGGAAAAACGTAATTGATGGAGAAATCTGATTGGATAGAAACACAATACAGTACAATAGCATGAAACGAAAAACACAACAAAGGAAACTCAGAACTGTTCAGCAGCTAGAATCTTGTATCAGACACATATTGGACATCATCCTTTTCCAAAACTTTAGCAAATGGTCTCCTCATTTCCCAGACGTGTACAGACAGAAGACGTGATGCTACACAGTGGTAAACATGGCCCCGTTCCTACTTTTTTCCAGCTCACATATTAAAAACTACTCTTTCTTTCTTCTTTAAAATGGTTGTCAGGCAGGAAGAACTCGCCGGAAGTTCAGCAGAACGAGGTTTTGATGAAACACATGGGAAAACAGGGGAAACAGCAAACAATAAAGTACATACAGATCCAGAAAATCCAGATAATCCCTTAGAAAGGTAGCGTCAATGGGATCCGGGAAATCCTCAGAAAAGGCAATAATCCCAATGATGGAGAATCCGTAGGGAGAGTAGTTTTTCCTTTACAACTGTTTTCTAGCAACACGTGACATCCGTGTTCACGCCACACACACACACACACACAGCTGATCGACTTCATTACACATCCAGTGCGCACACAAAAAAACACGCAATTACCGGTGAGCTGCTTCGTCTGGGAATATTCACTGGTAAGGTTTTTCATCCAGGGTTTATTCATGCTCATGTTCTCGTGTGTGTGTGTGAGTGTGTGTGTGTGTGTGTCTTATTGTAATGTGCCCTTTAATATCTCCTCCTGCATAATGTATAGTCTGTCAGGAGTGGGTGTTAAACTGTTTGCTTTTGCTAATCATGCCGGAGTGTGAGACCGGCGAACGCCTCGAAACCTTGTCCTCTTCCTGTTCCTCCATCGCTCTTTCATTTACACGCTATAGACAAAAGTATTGGGACAGCGGACTTCTCCACCGGTGCGGTTCCTTCTCAAGATAAAGTACGAGGATGGGATTTTCTCTTCACTTGAACTAGGAGATCCAAAACCTGTTCCAGCATGACTATATTCGAACCCTGTGCACAAATCCAGTTTCTTGAAGATCTGTTTTTCGCGGGTTAGATGGGACGCGTCAGAGACGGTGAGACCGAGTGGAAGGACTCAAATGCAGGATGCGACAGGAGAAAACCTGAGTTTTTAATAAGAAAGAGGCAGGGGGGAAATACAGGTCGGAAAAAAAATCTGGGAAAACAGAGCACAGCAGGAAGATCCAGAATCAGCAATTAAAAGCAACTGAGCAATAGAGAGAAGAGCAAAAACACAAACCAGTAACAGTCCAGAGTTTAAACCAGTAACGGAGCAGAGCAGGGATCAGGAACAGGTACAGGAACAGGATCTAGTCAGGCAGGGTGGCAAGAATAATTCCAAGGACAAGACGATCTCCTGCTAAGGAGCTTCAGCCCTACTGGGATGAACTTTCTACACTGACTGCACCCCAGGCCTCCTCACCTTCATCTACATCATGTACCTGACTTTACAGCCCTTGTGACTGAATCAGCACAAATCTCCCCAGAAAACACCTCTTGTTGAGTGAAGAATGGAGACTCAGTGTGGAATGAGCACATAAATATCTTATGGTCAGGTGTCCACAAAATGTTGTCTACAGCGTGTAATTAGATTTCGACTAATTCCTCTGAAACGAGGCAGATTTTATTTAAGAATGAAGCACGGAACCACATATGGCTGGAAAAGTTGAGTGTCCCAATACTTTTGACCTACTTTTGACCATAGAAACTTGAAACCTGGGCCATTTTTGGTCTGAGGAACTTCTGGAG
>MU568337.1:899454-921954 GCA_024362625.1 Silurus asotus | reverse complement strand
AGCAGGCAGATGTAGAGGACAGGGTATGGAGATGGACGATCCGCTGTGGCGCCCCCTAATGGGACCAGACAAAACATTGCCTCTTTGAAGCCCATGTACATGGGGTGATTTCGAGATGCCCACTGTGGGCTGTGGTATGTTGTGTGAGATTTACATTTACAGCATTTTGGCAGACGCTGTTATCCAGAGCGACTTACGTTTATCTTATTCATACAATCGAGAAGCTATGAGGTAAGGGCCTTGCCCAGGGGCCCAGGAGCGGCCTCTTGGAGTGGCTGGGATTTGAACTCAGATCTGAAGGGAATTCATGTTTTGGCTATATATTATCAGGTCCAGGTAGGACCCCAGTGGCCCTCTCAAAGTATTGGCTGAGTGTGGCCCCTTTGGGCCCACAACATCTCACTGCCCACTTTGTGCTGGGTGTGGACTTATGTGCCAGATGTGCTCCTTAGTGTGGGGCCTACACGTACCCAGGATTTCATGCTGGTAATGGGGCTGGGGTACTATACTCAGTGTGGGTAACCTATACTTTGGGCTGGCCCTCTGGGGTCCCAAATGGGGCATGTTTTCTGGGGAGCAATCAGACAATATGGCAAAAAATCTTTTTTTATAATTATTATCAGGGGGCCCCTGGTTTGATCTGGTGTTTTTGTGCCCCCTGTATCTCAGTGGGTGTGGACTGCCGATACATTTACCTTCAAGGCATTTGCTAGACATTCTTATCCAGAGCAATTTACATCTGTTCCATTCATACAGCTGAACATTCGAGGCTTAAAGGTTTTGCTGGAGCTGGGATTTGAACTCACAACCTTCTGATAAGAAAGTCCAACAACTCAACCACTGAGCTACCACTTCTCTTCCACACTAAGTAGATACGGCCCACAAATATTGAGACCCATGTAGGCTTTCAAAACGAATGGTTGCCCACAGAAAACCAGGATGGGTCTCAAAAGTGCAAGACCGCTGCCCAAACCGCCCCCAGAGACAATTCTAGAGCCAAATCTCTTGTTCTCTTTTATATAATCCAAATTGTTCATTTCAAATCTCTGACACAAAATTGAATGATGAATGTTTTTGTTTGTTTCGATAAAACCTCACAAAAGGGACCACGTTTGTCCAGCATGGGTTTCTTTTCCTGTCATGTTTTTTTTTTCCTGTCATCTTTTTCATGCATGTGATTACGCAGTTACGTGGACAAGAGGTCAGCGACCCCTCGTTAAACTCTGATTGCGGGAAACGCTTTAAATATAAGCCGGAGTTTGTCTGAGCGCCGAAGCGACACCGTGTAACGAGGCGTGTGACTCACGAATCAGGACGAGGACAGGATGAGGGGATATGATGCCTGGATGTCTGATGTCTGGCATTTTCGGTACTGTTATGGGTGGGTTGCTAAACGTAAAATTGCCTGCCTTTTTTTTTTTACGCAGTTTATTATTAACATTAGTGATCAACAGTTTACATTAAAAATAAACGATAGGCAATGTTTAAATAAAATATACAATTATACTTTATAATATTTGATCAAAATAAAATACACTTTCTTTTTTATTAAATAAACTGATATTTTATTATAAAAGAATTTAACTAATTAATTAAAATTAAATAGATGGAAAATTTTAAATAAATAGTTGACATTTGTTAGACCCTATCTAGGTAATAAAGATGTGTATATAAGTGTGTGTGTGTGTGTGTGTGTGTGTGTGTATGTGTGTTTTACATTTAATATAAAATTTTCTAAAGATATGATCTATTTAACTACTTATTTCTCCATACTTTATCAAATCATTAATTCACTCGGTCGATGTGCAGGATTGTCAGGGTTTTCAGGTTTTAGGAGAAATTCTTGAAGCTGAACATAAAACGCTAAAACATCCATATCACTAAACTGACGTAAAAACGGAAATCTGAGCTTTACAACGCACTAAAATCGTATTTTTTCAGTACGGAGCGAGCAGCTACAGTGACACTGCTCTAACTCTAGTTCCTTTTTACACCCTCTGGCATTGTTGTGTATCTTTTCACGTTTAATATTAATTAATAAAACAGCGACACTGCACTCAAAGTGCGAGGCGGAAACTAAACGTACTTCAGCCTGCAACTGAATGCGCTCGTGAGAAAACTCTGATCGTAACTTTGTCCCGCACGTAAAAAGGATTTGTATTCGGTACATCGTGCAGCGAACCGAAGAAGTGTACCGTTACACCGCTAACAATTACTAACGATTCTTATTTCTTTTTATTAACGATTTATATTTCTACATTTTATCCATTAAAACTACGGTAGCTGTCATGAAGCTGTCACGTCTATTGGTTCCTGTTGGCGCTTACGTTCTAGCAGCTGCTTTTTCCCTCATCAGTTTTGCCTTTGTCTCGGAAATCATTCAGAAATTAAATGCGGATTATTCTGCTAAAGACAAACCACAACGGCTGCAGCGGCGATGGCTCGGGCGGATTTTGCGGTTACGCAACTTTATTGAACAGCAAGACAAACCATGAATTGGTTTCAAGGTCGAAAAACAGGCACAAGGTCAGCAAGCAGGAAAAACTTTGTTTTGTGTGTGTGTGTGTGTGTGTGTGTGTGTGTGTTGAAGTAACTACATGCGAAAAAGTTGAGCATAAAATTGGTATGTGCTTCTTTTTGAGCCTTTAATCCCACATTTAGTCTCAATTGCTCTTCTTAAAACTCCATTCTTCTGAGAAGATGTTCCACCAGATTTTGTGGAGATTTGTGGTAAATCGTTCAGAAGATCAGGTCAGGTACTAATGTAGGTGTTGGAGCTCTATAGAAGGTGATCTTCCACCCATGAAAAGCATAACTTTATTGTCATGCTGGAACAGGTTTGAGTTTCTTTAGTTAAAGCGGAGGGAAAATCTCACGCTACAGCATCCAAAGACGTCCGATAAACAGCGTGCCTTCAAATGTGTGTTTTTGTTTGATGCCCCCTGAGGACATGTTTGTCATGATTTTGAAGTTACCACTGTTAAAAAGCTCTGAAACTGGAGACTCCTTATATAAACGATCATAAATGAAATTTCATCTGTACAGATTTGTGTTCAGGGTTCTGGAAACAGTTACAGTAGTTGTTACTATAGAAACGATATTGTGTTAAAACAAGCGCATGGCAACAGTTAATCACCTGCTAATTAATACAACCCAGCAGAAATGAAATGCTGCGGTATTGTTTACTTTATAATCCTGATTTAAGAGCTGGTTTAGGAGAGAAGCGTTAGCATGTCATGCTAGTTATTTCTGGTGATGAGTCGTTCGTGAACGATTCGTTCATTTTAAACGAGTCTTTTAAAGCGACTCGGAAGAACGAGTCGTTTTAAAGAGTGATTCGCTCTACTGGATCTCTACTGAACCTCTACTGGACCTCTACTGGATCTCTACTGAACCTCTACTGGACGCGCACGAGCAAAGCGTCGCAAAATGGCAACAAAAAACACGCTCTGTTAGTTGTGTACAGGAAACAGAATTCAGCAGTTCATCTCACGAATCATCTGGTCCGAGTCTTTTGCCTCATGACTCCCATAGACACATAGATCTCTATAAATGCAATAGATCTCTTTTTTTTTTGGTCCAAGTCTTGACATTATTATAAAAATTGAGCTAAATGTTTTTAGAAAAAAGGATTTTGAAGAAGTCACTCAAATGATCTGATCTTCTCATCACTACTTATTACCCCTTTTCAACCGAAACACCACCTCAATCTGCTGTCCTTCATGTTGTCTCACTGGTTACAATCCCCGAACAATCCCGAGAAACGGCACGGATACTTCCGGGAACACCGTCATTCAGCTGCCTCTGTTCCACAAAGACGTCAGGATCCTATCTGCTCAACGCCTTGGGCTTTCTTTTAACAGTAACACTAGAAGCCAAATCCCTGCTGTCACGTCCATTTGTTCAGCAGGTGTCTCGTCTCAGCGCAAAGCTTTCCTCCTGCAACGCCGAGATCTCATCTCGAGAGAGAGAGAGACGAGTGAGAGCGAATGTTTTTAACGTGACAGAGATATTCAGTTGCGAGTTTACGTTCAGTTGTTAAATAAATGTTTTAAAACAGGCGACTGATTTGGAGTTTTAAGACGAGTTTTAAGAAGCGACATCGTTTTTCACTGCTGGCTTTGAAAACTTATAAAAAATAGCATTTTTCTTTTGTATTTCCAAAATGCCATTAAACATTAAGTCCTTATTTGCTGCTATAATCATCTCCACACTTCTGGGTAGATGTTTTACTTGACTTTAAGGAGTCTTGTGCTCAATCAGCCGGCATTAGTAGGTAGGGTCAGGTACTGATGTAGGTGAGGTGAGGAGGCCTGGGGTGCAGTCAGCCTTCACATTTATTCTAATATTGTCGTAGCTCTATAGCCGTAGATCTTCCACCTCAACCCATTAAAAGCAGATCTTCATGGAGCTGGCTTTGTACTGTGTGCCTCCCAGTTTGTGGTAACAGTTTTGGGAAGAACCACACGTGGCTGGAAAAATCAAGGGTTCCAATAATTTTGTCGATGTAGCGTATATACAACAGCCAGTATAAATAGTGGAATGTGATTGGCTGGAGGTCAGGCATGATACAGTGCCCCTGGAGGATAAAGGGGTTAAGGGCCTTGCTCAAAGGCCCAAGAGTGGCAGCTTGGCGATATCAGGGCTTGAACCCCTGACCCCATGTCCTAAATGGATCCAAATGAAATGAAAACATTTACTTTAATTGAGGGAGGTGGCAGCTCGGTGGTTAAGCCGGTCAACTTTGGATCAGAAGGTCATGAGTTGAAATCCCAACACTGCCAGGTTCTCACTGCTGGGCCCTTGAGCAAGGCTTGTAAGTTTCTCTGGATGAGGGACGTATTTAAATGCTGTAAATGTAGTTAATATTTGACTGCTGAATGCAGGTCCGAAAATGTCCTCATGTCCATTCGTCAGAAATGTGCTCATGCTCATCAAATGAGTGTAGAAACACCCACAGAGCACGAGTGTGAACCATTATGTGTCAGCATTTATTTTTTTGGTTTGTTTGTCCAAATCTTGGCGTTTCCTCTGATGATCTCAGTCTTGTTTTTTTGGTCACAGCATGGTGGAGAACACACCAGGGTTCTATTCACACACACTAAACACTCAGGCTCAGTGCTTAATGCCTGTCCAGGAACCTTGTTGGCTTTCTCAGCTTGTTCCGTGTGTATATATGTGCGTGTGCTTCATAAACGATTGCCAGAGACCACCGCGTCCTTTCTAGTCAGCGTCGTCTCTCACGACTCGCCTCATCTCATTGTCCGTCCGCTGCTTTTCCTGAGCGCCCGATCTCACACAGCAGGTCAGAACGACCGGTTTTGATTTGTGCTCGCCGTGTCATTTCTTCGAAACACCTGATGCTGACGTACAATACCACACATCTTCTCTGATGAGCACCTCCACCCAATTTCAGATACAGCTTTTTATCCCGGTTTGACGTTTCCATTAATGTGTCCCGTCTCCTGTGAATGGAATTTCAACCCTCGTTGTTCAGAACGGAGGACAGACACGGGTGTCACGAGTTTCTTTTCTTGTTAGGAAGATTATTAGCACTTTCTTTTAAGGTGTAAGCAAGTTTTAGGAGAAAACCATCACGCTAACCTTCATTATATTTCTCTGATACTCAGGAGAGAGTGAAACCTGGCAAAATGATCAAATTGGGAGAAAAAAAAAAAAACTATTACCACTAGTTGGAAGTACAAAATTGTACAAAATAGCATGGCATTACATTTTCCCTTCACTGGAACCATGACTAGGAGACCCAAACCTTCTCCAGCATGACAGCACCCCTGTGAACAAAGGCTGTAGAGCTTTAACCCTATGGAACATGATAAATGTAAATGTTGACTGGCCTCCTCACCTCGCTTATGCCCTGATGGCTGAATGAATCCCATACAAATCACCACAGAAATCTAATAAAACATCTTGTTGGAGTCTTCTTGTTCTTCTTTCGGCTTCTCACATTAGGGGGTGCCACATCGGATCATCCGTCTCCATACCATGTCCTCTACATCTGCCTCTTTTGAACCAACTACCTGCATGTCTTCTCTCACCACATCCATAAACCTCCTCCTTGGTCTTCTTTTTCTCCTTCCTGGTGTCTCCATCCTCAGCATTCTCCTACTGATATACCCCATGTCCCTCATCTACACATGTCCAAACATCTCAATCTCGCCTCCCTCACCTTGTCTCCAAAACGTCCTACATGCGATGTCCCTCTAATAAACTCGTTTCTAAGTAGAGGTTATTATAAGAGCAAACGGAGACTAAATGCGGGATGTAAATAAAAAGACTGAATTTAAGGCTTGGTTAAGGCTTGTTGCTAACAACTTATCTGTTTGTGTGTTTTTGATGTGATGCAGGTCTTCAATTTATTTCTCATGGTTTTAAAAAGGTTTTTAACTTTATTTGGTGAAACCCTGGTTTTTACCTGTTATCATGATGGTGTATACTGTATAACACTGGTGAATTATCTTAATGTCAAACATAATCAACACAAAGCCAAAGTAGAATGTGGACTAAATGCATCATTATTCGCATTTAACCTCAAATTTGATGTCCAGATGCTTCGAATTTCCGTCTTGGTTTTGTACAATGTACAATGACACACTGAGTGCTATTTCCTGTGCAGTTCTGACTTTACAAGATCGTGACATTGGCAAAGCAATGATATGCGTAATAGTCCTGTTTCATGGTGCCTGGTGAGTTGAACACAGCCTTTTGAGTTTGAACTGGCATTAGCATACAATCTTTCAAAAATGGAAAAAAAAAGAACCAGATGAGGAAAAAAATCTCAAGAAAAATCTTAACAAATATAATAGGGTTCTTGCACCTTTGGTGCTTGGACCCCTTATCTTTCAGACTAATAACTCAAGTTAGTAGAACAAACGCACCAGCAATTTTTTTTGTTCAGTGAGACATTTAGGGGTCCAAAGACTGGAGCTGCTGGAATACTATCGATAGGAATGTCCTTTCTTTTCTTCTCCCTTTTTTTTTTATGGGATTGCCCTTTTTTTTCTTTCCCTTTTTTTTTTTTTTTTTTGCTGTTTCTACCTTATTCTTATTGTCTAATAGTTGGTGGTTTGGTGAGATTTGATTCAGTGATTGATATTTAGGGGTCCAAGCATCAAAGCTGCTGGAACCTTAATGATTTTGTTTGGGATATAAAAGTTACAAGCACCAAAGGTACTGTTTCCCTATTGTAATTGTTAGGATTTGTCTTTATTTCTTTTTATCATCTGTTTCTTGTTTTCTTCTTGTTATTTTTGTCATTTTCATCTTTTTATTTTTCTTCTATTTCTCCTTTTTGCTTCTTCTTCATCTCCTTTTTCTCTCTAACGAATCATTCAGACCAAACCAGAAGTCTCAGGCACACGACACTTGGTAACACGTAGTACACCAACGCCCCTATTCAAGCAAGTAACAAGGGTCTCACTGGTCTGATGATGGCGCTATAGTTAATCTTATTTTGCATGTGTTTTTGACTCGTGTTTTAAGCCCATGAAGCTCCTGTGAAAACACTCCAGATCCACACATTGCCAGTAAGTCCACAAGGTCACACTCATCAACAGGCAAACCGACAGACATGTTAAAGACAGACCACAGTCACATCCACACACAGATACTCACAAGGTTGTTTTCCCCAGTCACAGATCACTGCCAATTACAGCGCACATGAATGACTCTGGCCTCATCAGGATTCAGTCTCGTGATGTCTCAGTAACAGCCAAAAACCTTCGACATGTCAGGAACATTGTGGTACAGATTAGTGGGAGTGGCGCTAATAAGTCGTTCTCAGATCAGACGATGGATCAACTGCCGGATTCCTCGTGAATTAATCAAATCAGTGGTTCAGAAACGTCTCTTCTCAACACACTAACCTTCGCAGTTTCTCTAGCAGATGTTTCGGCTAATCAAACAGAATTATGTCAATTATCGAGCTTTAGAAAGCTCACTGAGG
Organism: Silurus asotus; assembly: GCA_024362625.1. Taxonomy (NCBI): domain Eukaryota; kingdom Metazoa; phylum Chordata; class Actinopteri; order Siluriformes; family Siluridae; genus Silurus; species Silurus asotus. The sequence continues at coordinate 913,991 of MU568337.1, read as the reverse complement.
GAGAATAGAGATTTCATATCCGGGCAATGATGTTTTCAGTTTCATTTCCCCTCTCTGCTCTAATGACAAATGTGAAGTCTGAGTTATGTATTTCTACAAATGGACTTGGATATCTGTATGAAAGTACGTGTTTTGTAAGCAACAAGTCAGCTAGCATTAGAAATCAACAAGCTTCTGGACTATTTATTTTCTCTAAAGATGTGGAAAAATGTGCTGCCACCCCTTTATGAAAGAAAAGAACCTAGCCTAGTGGTTAAGGAATTGGACTTTGGATCTGGGAGTTATGGGTTTGAGTCCCAGCCATACCAACCTGTCTCTCGTGGGCTTCTAAACAAGGCCCTTAAGCCCCATGGGTGCTTTAGTTGTGGGAATGGGGATAATGGGGGCTAGCAACCCGACCCTGTAACAAAACTACTATGAAAACGGCAAGTAAGCCACAAGGCCCATTAGACTAGTAACAAATTACACGTTCCACTTGTTTACATTGAACTAAACTGTAGTGAAAGAATTGTTTATACCCCCATTATGCTAGCTAGCTAACACTGGCTATTTGCTTCAGTACCATTAGCATCAGGTAATAGCCTCATCTAGCAAAGTGCAGCTAGCTGGAGTGTACAGCATTCCACTGTTTGTTCTTATAAACATGTCTTTTGATTTGTGTATGGCCCCACCGCTGTTTTTTTGTCGTTGGTGCAGGTCTTTAAGCATATTTTTGTTCATTTGTCTCCACTTCTGTGTTAATCAGTTTGTGTTGGAATATCCCCGTGTGAAGGATTGTTGTGTTCAGCATCTCACAGAGACTTTTTTTTTTTTCCATTGTTTGTTTCACAGTGTTCAACCAAATTTTTTGTATTTTTTTTCGTTTCTTGTTTGTCAGGATTCAGATCAGGGCTCACACAAAGACACTTCAGTGTAATCCACTGTTTTATTATCTATTTTAGGTACTTTTAGCTGTATGGGATCGTTATCCCTTTGGAGGACCCATGAGCTGGACCAAAACAATGCTTTTTGTCTCTGGGCAGAACGTTTCCCATAACAGCTTGGTTGTCTCAGTTGTCATTGTGATTTCTCTGCACAGATTTGAGATTAATGCCAGATGCAGAAGCAGGACTAAAAACAATATCAAGTCTCCTCCAGTTTTGTTTGTTCAAAAAGCCATTCCCCTAGAATCATCGTGACCTTTTACATTTTTTCACAAAACCAATGACTAATCAATTCACCATAACCACTTTATCACCCCTTATATACACCCAAGTTTTGCTTTATTGATGTTGTTTGCTAATCGCTTGACTTTTGTCTGTTTCTCGCTGCCAATTTATGAAATAAAACCATTCCTACTCTGCACTTACATGAAAATTAGTCTCAGAAACACACTGTATAACAACAAAAAGTCTTTTCTTTACGTACTCTCAGATTAAGATTTGGGTCTGTTTGTCTTGGCATTCATATCAATGAGCTGTTTCTTTGACCTCATCCAGCTTTAAAATTTATGTCTGTCAAATACAGAGATGCGGTGATCGCTTCATGATCGCTTACGTACTCCAGGTTACTTATTATTTGTAAGATGAAACGAATAGCGGTTGCAGAATAGCAGATCTGAGATTGTCGAGGTCTTCGACATCCCTTCCAGCATACAAGTGTGATTATCCGTGATATACTGGAGGTCACTCAGTGCTCTGAGGATCTTCTAAACATGAGAAGCCTAAAAGGTCCATGAGGTTTCTATGAAGGGTTAAGCTTAATTTCCATGGAAATGTTATTTATATTTGCAACAATGTCTCAGGGCTACAAGTGCCATAAATTGTTTTACACTCAAGTGTCCATCAGTGAAAAGTGGAGAACCTCAGCAATGATAAAACTGTAATGAATGGATATCCTGTGCCACCCAGATGAGGATGGGTTGCCTTTTTGAGTTTGGTTGCTCTCTAAGATTCTTCCTCATACCATCTCAGGGAGTTTTTTTATCGCACCAGATTGGAGACAGGTGAAGGTGATAAGTAAGAAGGCGAGGCTGTGCAAGTGTGCTAAATGTGGGAGGGAGGCTCGGCTGGTGGTTCCCTGACAAGGTGTTAGAACTTAGCAAGGAATGCATATTATAAAACCAATAATGTTATGGTTTTAGCACCACACATCGCGATGGGATATTTTCAGTCTGAGATTTATAATTTGTATTACTTTTTGTCCGGGTGTAGCAGAAAAACGTTTGCAACATGAGTTATTTCAACAAAATGCAGTACCGGCCCGTGAATTTCCCCCGAGGGCTTCAGTGGTGTCCTGAGTGAATCTATCCACCTCTTATTACTATCATTATAAAGTCACAGCTATATATGTATTTTTGAGAAGTGCAGTAGAACAGAGTGTTGCATCACACAGGAATCTCATACAGTGAGACTGAATGGCGTAAAGCAAGAAACTCAATGAACACAATTTAACACGTCTCCTTTTAGTGCAGCCACGTACATCATCTCCAACAGAAATATTACTATTAACCTCGTAAAATAACCCTGGGGATTCCGTGCATTTTTTCTCTCCATGCATTACGGTTTTCCTGGGGATTTGAAATGAAGGCAAATTGTGTGTTTGTGCACGCTGTCTGGCTTTTCTTAAATCTTGTAAACATCCTCGTAACCAAATCGATTTCTTTACCTCTGTCAGTCAAAGCTATTAAATCCGCATGAATATATTTGATCTTGCGCAGTTTGCTACAGATGCGGCTTGCGAGCCCTGACTAGTGCACTCTCTGACCATCCAATCAAAGGACATAAAAATGCTGAAATGTTATCGGACACCTGCTAGATGGCCCCCAGTGTCCCCGACTTACAATCTGATTAGTTAAAACAACAGCGTCGAGCAGCATAGAGTTTAAGATAAAAAAAAATCCATTGCTGGCCTTATGACAGGTTATTTTAATCCTGGCAACACGTGATGTGATGGCTGAAATCTGAATGGATAGAAATCTGAAGATATACAGACACTCAGAATCGACTTTTCTGAATAATTGAATACATAATAATTTGGCTTATAAACCACCCTATTTTTCAGTGGTGGTGCACAAAGTCCGTCTCTGCTGGTCCTGGTGCACCACCACTGATAAAAGTGGGGTGGTTTATAAGCCAAATACAAAGAACATGCGCTGAAAGGAACATTAAATGAGGTGTTGTGTATTACAGGAACTTTTTTGTAGCTCTGTTCATCAGGTTGGACATTAGGATCGGTTTCTGTAGAAGCGTCTGACTTTGATAGCACACTTGCTCCCACTCTTGCTTTGCGCTTGTTCTACACGGGCTTGTGAGACAGATAATGCATTGCACAGTGTGTAGTGACTGCTGAATTACCAGAGAGAAGGAGAGAGATGGAGAATAAACAAAGTAAATAATACAAACTGCAGGATCTACAACGTTGTAATGGCTGGTTTCGGAGGAAAAATTGACGACATAAGACAATAGAACCGGAGATAAAGAATAAGAATGATATACCATCTTTCTCTCTTTCTTTCTCTCTGTTGTTGGGAAGATAAGATGCATGAAGAGGTTCGGGAGAAATGGAGCACACACTCAGACACACACGGTCTGTATGGACGTCTGGCTGCGTCGTTGTGCTTTAACGTCGCTGGTCCAAATCCCATTTGTCAAAGCGTCATTAACGTCCGTCTCCACGCAGTTCGAGCAGAAAGCACGGCTCGCAGTAACTGTATTAAAAATGAGTGGGCCACGATGATGAATGGTCCAGGAACAGCTACAGAAAGAAAGCTCAGCGAGAAGACACAGAGTCCCTCCTCATCCGAGCCTAAATGTTAACTCGTTTAAAAGGCGTGATCATCAGTCAGGACTCGGACTACTAGCTCACTCGACCTTTACTATTTGTTTTCTCTTCCCTCTCTCTCTTTCGCTCTCTGTCTAGCTCTTAAAATGAAATGATGTGATGAATGACTGGGTAAAAGAGCTTCATCATTCTGCTCGTGTTTACTGATAGTCCACGGTTCAGAAGGTCGTTACTTTTCCAGCAGCACAACTCCAGGAGCAACATTTACAGCGTTTGGTAGACTCCATTATCCAGCTTCCAGTTATCTTCTTTACACATCTAAGCTGTGAAGGGTTGAGGGCCTTGCTCAAGGGCCCTGAAGCATGATGGGGCTGGTATTTTAACTTATAATGCTCCCAACCAACTCCTTAACCACTGAGCTACCATGTTCCCTCCAATACAGGACCATTAACGAGCATATGAATGGTCAACGTTAGAGACAGTGAGCCCCAAGTTTAAGTTTTGGGTTTATGCAAAAACAAACAAATACAGGTCAATCCTTACTTACGATGGAGATGTGTTCTGATGACCCAATGGCCATCTGAAAATATGGTTAAGACAAGGCCTATCCTACCCAGGAGTTTTAAAGAATAGTGATTAGTATGGGGTAGTATACTGCAATTTGGTAATGATTTGTACATAATTTTAGCAAAACAGAGCAGTTCACACTACCGTAATGTATAAACTATACAGTATATATACACACCAATCAGGAATAACATTCTAACATTCAGCGGTGAAGGACACTGATGATCTCTTCATCATGGCACCTGTTAGTGGGTGGATTTCTTTAGTAGGTGTGAACATTTTGTCCTTAAATTTGTCGTGTTAGAAGCAGAAAATATGTGCGAGCGAAAGGATTTGATTCAGTTGGACAAATTGTGACGTCTAGACGACTGGGTAGGAGCGTCCTCAAAACTGCAGCTCTTGTGGGTTGTTCCTGGTCTGCAGTGGTCAGTATCTATTTAAAGGGCTCTAAGGAAGAAACAGTGGTGAAGCCGAGGCTCATTGATGCATGTGAGGAGCGAAGTCTGGTCTGCGTGGTCCTACAGACGAGCTCCTGTAGCTCAATTTTGGCTAATGAAGTTCATGCTGTTGATGCTCGACGGATCGCAACTGTGTAGCAGCAAAAGGGGACCAACACAATATTAGGCAGGATGTCATAATGTTATGTGCGATCAGTATGTGGCAGCACGAGCGACGGTTGAGGGCGGAGCATTTCCTGCTACTGTTTTCTTGCTGCGGGAAAATATTTAAAAAATGTTGTCGTTATCGTCATCATGAGATCAAAAAATCCTAAGTTGAACTATTGTAATTGTGGAACTACCTGTAATATTATTGTCTTCATTGCTACTGTAGTTCACTGAAAAGATCACCCTTATGTCCTGCACTGGAGAGGTATGTGGGAAGTGGTAGCTCATATTTAAGACATTGGACTTCTGATCGAAAGGTTGTGAGTTGAAATGCCAGCAAAGCCAAGCTGCCGGTGCTGAGCACTTAAACGAGGCTTATCCAGTCTCTCTGGATGAGGGCGTCTGCCCTAAATATAAATGTAGACTGTACGATGACGGCTATCGAATCATAAGCTATAATGCAGTTTAGCATAGAAGAATCGAAGACCTAATTATCAGTATGCGCTAATGACAAACAAGTAGAGCAAAATAAATCACGCATTAGGAGTGTCGGCCTTTTTGCTTCCATGCAGTATAGTTTTGTATGCGGTTATTCTAATGTGGTTATGGTATCAGGTAGAAGACATGTCACAACACCGGATTTCCTTTTTTTATTGCAATCAAACGTACCGTTTTTTCTTTTATCTCTTTTTGCCTCCATGGTGTAGCGTCACGTCACGTCGACTGATACATCAATTCATTCTGCATTTTTATTGGCTAGTCAGCAGAGCCACTGTGAGACGGATGTCCAAAATGTTTGACAGAAAATAATCTGGATATTTTAGATTGCAAAATCGGGACAGTGGTTGTCTTTAAACCTATAAAGTAGAACCACTGTTTGAAAGCCAGAAGCTAAGAACAACTGTTTCATGTTAGGGTAGGCTAGACTCGTGCTGTAAGACATGCTAGGATCGTGCTTTGAGACATGCTAGCCTCGTGCTGTATGACATGCTAGGCTCGTGCTGTAAGACATGCTAGGATAATGCTGTAAGATATGCTAGGCTCATACTGTAAGACATGCTAGGCTCGTGCTGTAAGACATGCTAGGCTCGTGCTGTAAGACATGCTAGGATAATGCTGTAAGATATGCTAGGCTCATACTGTGAGACATGCTAGGCTCGTCTTGTGAGACATGCTAGCCTCGTGCCTTGAGACATGCTACATTCGTGTTGTGAGACATGCTAGCCTCGTATTGTGAGAAAAGCTAGGCTCGTGTTGTAAGAAATGCTAGACTTGTTTTGTGAGACATGCTAGGCTCATGCTGTGAGACACACTAGCCTCGTGTTGTGAGACGCGCTAGTCCCGTTTTGTGAGACATGCTAGCCTGGTGTTGTTAGACATACTTGGCTCGTGTTGTGAGACATACTGGGCGTGTGTTGTGAGAAATTGATTTAACATTCTTCCATTCGATGTCGATTTACCTCGAACAATCGATGAGCAAAAATATTACTTCTAATATTTGAATCATGAATCATGATTTATGTTTGTGTACAAGAACAAAATAATTTCAAGCTTTGTATTTTTTCCCTCTCAAACGCTTCACTGCAGCAAAAGGAAACGAGAGGAAGGACGAGTCTCGGGAGTGTGTTTGTTTCCTTCTCATTTCCAGACTAATAATTTATTGTTCGTACCATTAAAAGCTTCATTCGAGCTCGTTAGACCTGACGCAAAATTCCAGGTCACACCGGAGGCTCGGAATTAAGGACCTCAGCATGGAGATTCGGATGAGTGTTTCGTTTTTGCCGCAGAGTCGAACGTCGGGGTTCGGACGGAGGGACGGATTGCGGGGAAATGGCCGACCTTGCATGTGTTCCTGACAGATAGACAGCGTGTTCTCTGGCAGAGTGAGAGAACTCGAGGATGGAGATGGATGAGGAGAGAGCAGTTCAACAGGGCCAATTGTGAATGACAGGCGTGCATTGAGTGTGAAGAAGTGCGGGGTTTTGTGTGTGTGTGTGTGTGTGTGTGTGTGTGTTTAGCTGGAAGAGAGTGATGACGGATGGACAGATGATGAACCCTGAGTGTGTTTGTATAACGTACATTTACATCAGCTAACACCACCCTCTCTCTCTCTCACACGCTCTCTATCTCTCTTCATCTATCCATCTTTCCGTTGCAGTAATTATGGATCCACCTGAACCGTTTGCTTTTGTTCTGTGCCGTGATGTGCCTCGCATTTCAACACCACCTCCGAACGATAGATCAAAGACAGGAGAGAGCGATCAGGTGCACTGTGGGAGGTGAAAGAGAGAAAGAAAAAGAGAGAGAGTAAAAAGCGAGGGCATATAAAGTGCAGCCTTTTTCTCTTTCTCTTCGCGAGGTGGCAGAGCCCCGCGAGTCCTCACATTCCACACCGACACACATTTCCTGTTAAATTAGGGCTGCAGGAATTGAAGGCAGAGCGAGAGTCGGAGCTCATCTGTCTTTTAGCCGCCGAGTGTCACCAGGGAATCAGACGCTTCCACCACTGCAGCTTTTACAGCCAGGAAGCTCCGGATATGACTTGGATAAACGAGTGCCTTACCCGGAGTTTCAAAGAGAAAGAGCGGTACAGATAGAAAGAGAAAGAAAGGGAGGGGTAGAGAGACAAATAAATAGAAGGAGATAGAGAAAAGTATAAAGAAAGAGAGACAGAAGGACAGAAGAAGAGAGATACGTTGAGAAGGACACAGACAAAAGTACTTAGTCACAAGAAGACAGGAAATGCATGAACAGTCCCAAGTAGAGTCACAAACGAGTGACATTCAAAAGTGTTGGAACAAACATTTCTTTGGGAAAAGATGATTTTTAACAACAGTCTGGTTTTTGGGTGAAATAAACACGAAGATAAAAATGTTATGATAATATAATATTTTAGTGACGTTATTAGTTTTCTTTTTGTTCCAAGAATGTTCTCTTAAAATGCACGATGACATTCTTTGGTAGAACATTCTAAAAATGTGGACCAAGTTAAAAATCTTTAGTTCTGAAAGTGTTAGAATCACATTAACAGACAGCGTTCTAGTTTTGTTTTTAGCGGGTAGTTTTATTTCTGTTCCCAGAATGTTGATAACATTCTTTAAGCATTGTAAAAAAGTGCAGTGATAAAATGTGTAGTGATTGTTATCCTTAATGTTCTTGTTCTTTTTTAATGTAAAAGTTGAAAGTCTTTTTTATTTTTTGTTTTTTTTTTCAGAATGTTTTGTTAATTGATAGGATAACATTTTCTCCCTGAGCCTCTTTTTACTTTTATTGGAGAAGGTTTTCAGACTGGTATGTGAGGGTGGTGCAGGACTTGTATGATGACAGTGTGACAGCAGTAAAGTGTGCAGTAGGAATGACAGACAGGTTTAAGGTGGAGGTTGGACTGCATCAAGGATCGGCTCTGAGCCCTTTCCTGAAGCTAAAGTAAAGACGTTTGGGCTCCGACATGTTCTTCAGTAAAAAGTGATTATTACTACCCATGTCACGCTGGTAAAAGGACGCCACATCATATTAAAATACTAATATAAACACATTTCAAATGTTGTTATCTAATGAATGTGTCCAGGCTGAAGATCCACCATATAGAACACAAGCAAAGAAAAGATGATGATGATGATCAGGAATGTGTCTGATCTCCGTTCATAGTTATCTTCATAAACTAGTCTTCGTCTGTGGTGTGTGAAAGACAGGAAATTATTCACCAGTGGGAGCTGGAAAATTCACGCAATGACAGTAAACAGGTTGATTAGAAGAAAAAGTATTGATCGTGTCACCAAAAAGATTTAAACTAAATTAACGAGTCTGTTTTAAAAATGTAAGAAGTAGAAAGTTAGAAAGAGAGAGAGAGGGATAGAGAGAGAAAGAAGGCAAAGAGAGAGAGAGAGTGTGTGTGTGAGAGAGAGAGAGAGAGAGAGAGAGAGGAGCAAACTGAGTGATATCAAAATAATAAGGGAGACAGCAAGAAACAGAAAGACAGAAGGAAAGATAAAGAGAAAAAGACACTGAGTGATAGAGTGGTAGACAATGATAGACAGAAAGGTGAGGCAGAGAGACAGAGAAACAGAGTGATACCAAGATCGAGAGAAAGACAGAGAAACAAAGAAGCAAGAGCGACAGAACAAGAGACGGAGAAAGAGTGAGACAAAGAAAGAAAGAGAAAGAGAGTGGGACAGTGAGAGTAAGAAGGAAACAGATCAAAAGAGACTGAGTGATAGGCAAGTGATGAGAGGCGGAGCAACAGGAAAAGGGAAGGAGGGATACAGGGACACAAACACGTGAGAGCAACAGAACAAAAGAAAGAGAAAAAACGAGGAAGAGAGACAGAAAAGAGTGTTTCGGGGTGAAAGAACGAGACTGAGACAGTAAAAGAAATATTAGTGTAGAGAGACAAACAGGGGGACAGGGAAAGAGAAATAGAGTAAGAGAGTAATAGAAAGACAAAAAAAGAGAATGCTGGGCAGAAAAGGGAGGCAGATCAACAGGGAAAGGGATGAAGGGAGACAGGTACACAAAGAAACGAGAACAAGAGACGGAGAGAAAAAGAGAGAGGGGTCACTCATTAGATTCCTTCAATAAACCATTATTTTGCATTACATGGGAAAGCACAAAGGGGATGGACAGAATAATGTGTATTGAAAAACAAAAAAGCAGTAGGAATACAATTCCGTAAGTGTTGTTTCTTTCTTTCTTTCTTCCCTCCTTCCTTTTTTTCTTCCTTTTTTATATCAGGCTTTAAATCTTCTGCATCTCACAGTGCATTGCAGCTCCTCCTGTGCTTAGAGCTGACAGAATCCTGGCATTCTGTCACACCATCCACAAAATAGAATGCTATTCAGACGTACTGAGTCTGGATTCCGCTGACGCTGAGAACGTTTTCCCTCCTGCCTTTCATTTCCTTTCCTTGTAAAACAAGACAGCTGTTTTTAGTAAAACAACAGGTGTTTTGCTTCGAACCATTCTTCAGCCCGTATACATCCAGATGTTCGGACTCTCAGCCCTCCGAGCCAAACGGTTTCCTCACTCTGCGCAGTGCAAGCAGGTGGTTTGGAGTACATAATCCAAGCCTCACGATATAAAAATGTGCGATAAATCCAAAAAGTATTGGGACATCCATCATTCCGTGTCATACGTGGTTCTTCTCCAAGCTGTTAGCACAAAGTTGGAGGCATGCACTTTTACAGGACAGCTTTAGCATGAAATGTTCCCTCCACTTAAACTAGAAGACCCAAACCTAGTCCAGCATCACAATATGTTCCCCTGTGCATTAAGGCAGCTCCATGATGATATGCTTTACATGGGTTGCAGTGGAAGATCTCCTATGTGAAGTGAAAGATCTCGTATTTATTTAACTATTTAAGGCCTTGATCAGGGTCTCAGGAGTGCCAGATTGGTGTGGTAGGGATTTGAACCCACACCCTCTGGATTCAAAGTCCAATATCCTCAACCACTACTACGTCCCTCAGGATTATTGCCTATAGTTCATTTCGAGCACTACGTCTCCCATTAACACCAGCACCTCACATGACCAGATGTCCCTGATCACTTATACCTGTTTACCGTCACCCCCCAATTAACACCCTGATTTACGTCTCAACTCGGACCACACACTTTGTTTCACGTCTGCCCTTCAAGCTTGTTATCAGTGATCATGAAGTTATGGGTTTCGTGCATTCAGCGTCATTCGTTTTTTTTTTACACTTGCTTTCATAGTAAATTAGCTGCCCTCACGTCTGGTTCTGCTCGTTTCACATGACAGTCATCTGATTACTTTCTGGAAGCCTTCAAGGTCAAGTGTGTAAATCAGACGCACAAAACGAGCTGGGTTTTAAATGGATTTATTATTTTTGCATTCTGATTTAAATTTTTTTAAAGATATATTAAAGTCCTTTAAAAAAAACTCTTATTCATTTAAATGTTTGATTCATGAAAAATTATATATATATATATATATAAATCTGCATTTTATTTGTATGCGTCAAAGATTCACGCTTCAATTTATTTAAGGCAGAGTGTTGCACGTCTGGACATAACGCTAGCTAGCGGCATGTTATATCTTAACCTTGTCTCATCATTAGTTGAAGTTCATGTGCATTCATTCTCAGGGGTCTATGTATATATATATATATATATACATACTGTATACATACTGTATATATCGATCAGGCAATCAGGCATAACATTATGACCGTTCCTCTGACGTTCCTCCGGAACGCTGGTGCTACACTAAACAGAAAAGCTGCTAAAACACATTCTGACCCATCGATCATAAACGACATAAACTTCTTTAGCAGTTTGAACTACAGGAGCTTGTCTGTTGTATCGGACCACACGGACCAGCCTTCACTCCTCACGTACATCAATGATCCTCGGCCGCCCACGACCCTGTTCACCACTGTTCCTTCCTTGGAGCACTTTTGATTGATTCTGACCACTGCAGACCAGGAACAAACCACAAGAGCTGCAATTTTAGAGATGCTCAGACTCAGTCGTCTAGACGTCACAATTTGCTTAAACTCGCTCAAATCCTAACGCTCTTCCATTTTTCCTGCTTGTAACATAAACTTTGAGGACAAAATGTTCACCTGCTGCCTAATAAATGAATCCACCTTATAACAGGTGCCATGATGAAGAGATCATCAGTGTTCTTCACTTCACCATAATATTATAATGTTATATTGTCAGTGTATATATCCCTTAGTTTCCGTCTCGTCAATGCAAAGTAGCTAATTTAGTGTCACTATTCATTATCAAGTCGTTTATGTTCATGTTTGATGCATCTCCGGTTTTCTGATCTCATTTCTTTTATACATTTTTCATCCTCAGATTTGCCCATGTTCTGTTCTTTGCTAATTGCTGACCTTGCCTGTTTTTGTTTTTTTTTTTCACTTGCTGAATTGGTTTGTAAGAAAGAAAGTATGCCTTCAAATTTCCTGAAACAATGTCTAAAAGTACAAGGACAAAATTCATTACTGTCACACACAACATTAAAACCTTGTCGACACCAAACACCATGTACGTGAACAATGAGTTATTTTAAAGTAAGTTTGGATCAAAAGTCGGAAACCTTTTTTACACCATTTTTATCCATTGACCTGAAGGGGGTGGAACATTCCCTTATTGAATTTGTCAAAAGATATTTAAATTTTTTTTGTGGCATTTGGCAGATGCCTCCTTATCTAAAGTGACTAACAAAAGTGTTTGAGGTCTCCATCAATAAATACATTCTGATGCTGATTCATTAGGACAAAGACTAAGAATGCCATCGGTCTAAACCTCTGCTGTGAGAAAAAAATAGTTTATTTAGGTACCGCTGGAGGAGATAGTTCTTTAGATGTTGTTTGACTCAGCTGTTCAAAGATCAAGTGGAAGTTCATTCCACCACCTTGGTACCAGAACAAACTAACTTGCTTCCATGTACCCTGAGATATGGTGTGAGCATTCGAGTTGTAATTGAGAATTGGAAGCACCATGCAACAGTGGTGGAGGATGGAGGGATCACTGGTGCAGTGGTGGGGGATGGAGGGATCAGTGGTGCAATAGTAGAGCATGGAGGGATAAGGGGTAAGGATGGAGAGATGAGTGGTGCAATTGTAAAGGATGGAGGGATCAGTGGTGCAGAGGTCAAGGATGGAGGGATTGGCAGAGCAGCAGTAAATGTTGGAGGAAATGTGGTGCAGTGTGGGGTGAAATTAGTCCTGTAAGGTAGAGGGGTGTTGGTCCATTTTTGGATTTGTGGACAGACATCAATGTTGTAATTTAGATGTAGCAGCTACAGGAAACCAATGTAGCGACTTTTATCCTTAATACCAGGGATGGACTTGTTCAGGCTCTCTACATATTTGCCCTTGTTTTTATTGGACTTGGTGCTCTGCCTCCTGACCTTTGCTAAACAGGCTCGCTGCCCTCTCCATTTCGTAAACCTGCTAGACTAAGTCCTTCGCCCTCTCTGTCCCCCGACACTGCTAGACCTGACTCTCCATTCTCCTTGCCCCTTACCTTGCTAGATGCAACTCTTTGCCTCTGACCCTGATAGACTTGGCTCTCTTTCCCTTATTGCCCGCTGACCCGGCTAGACCAGACTCTCAATTCTACCTGCCACCTACTTTGCTAGACCCGACTGACCACCTCTAATTCTGCTAGTCATGGCTTTCCTTCCTCGTTGCCCCATGACCCTGCTAGACCAATCTTCCTAATTGCCCTGTGCTCTATGTGGGCAGATAAACTTATTTTTCCAATTGTGTCCCTGCTCTTGAAGCACATGAGGCTCCAGTGCTGGTGTCCAGCATGTACCATGCCATGCTCTTAGCATGATAACTATTATGGGCTCATTCAGAATCGTTAGCTCTGAGTGCGCTTCACTTTGAGTACACTTTAGTGGAACCTCTCACCCTGCTCACTATTTTAATGAAGTGGGATCGCTTCGTAACTGGATCTTCATTAGGGATCAACAGACGAATATTTGGCATCATGTGTTTTTGTTAAAGCAATCAGCTGAATCACAAGTGATGCTGGCACAGTGGTTTGACATCCAACAAACTTTCTTATGGCAGTGACACTTAGAACACTTATACACTATACAGACATAAGTATTAATAAATATGTGTAATACAAGTCTGTAATGTAAAGACCATCTTTGGATGCAGGAGCATGAAATTTTCCCCCTACTTGAACTAGGTGGTTTGAAGTGGAAGATCTCCTGTTGTGGAGCTCTGGTCTTAAACCTATTGGGATGAATGTGAACACTGACTGCACCTCGGGCCTCCTCACTTCACCTACATCGGTACCTGACTTCGCTAGCACCTTTACAAAGAGAGACATATTGTATGTGTGTATTGAAAATATGTTCGGGTGAATATAAGTATTGGTGTCAGTTTTCCTGACAGGGTTCAAACCACAGGAGGGCAAAAACAGAGTAGAACACTGCTGGGTAATTTATAATTAATCATCCCCACACACAGAGATCAGGGGTAAACACCGTCTCCAAGACTAGCATTATGAACTAGGAAAAGAAACAGAATGTAAAATATTTTTGGAAGGCAGACTATAGAAATGCTAGTCAGAGATAAGAGGCTACAGGTGAGAATAATAAACAACCATTGCAACAATGAGAACCATATATTCTAATATAAGGAAGATCATAAAATAAACATAAATGAATAATTAATGGTTCATGATCGGGGTTTTACAGACTAGCATAGGAATCTGTCTGTCTGTCCATCTGTCCGTCCATCCGTCTGTCCAACCACTCACAAACCTACATATTTATCTGTCTATCTATTAATTTATACCAGCCAACCAACCACTCATCTATCTATCAATCAATCAATCAATCAATCAATCAATCAATCAATCAATCAGTCAGTCTGTCTGTCTGTCTGTCTGTCTGTTGTTTAATTTATACCAACTATGTATCTATCAATCTGTCAATCTGTCAATCTATCTATCTATCTATCTATCTATCTATCTATCTATCTATCTATCTATCTATCTATCTATCTATCTATCGATCTATCTATTTGAGTGGGTAGAGATAGTGTAAAAAATGTCTGGCATTGATTTCATTACCCAATCTCTCTCTCTCTCTCTCTCGCTCTCTCTCTC